>PISX010017729.1:0-42623 GCA_004024625.1 Mellivora capensis | reverse complement strand
AAAAAAAAAAAAAAAAAAAAAAAAAAAAAAAAAAAAAAAAAAAAAAAAAAAAAAAAAAAAAAAAAAAAAAAAAAAAAAAAAAAAAAAAAAAAAAAAAAAAAAAAAAAAAAAAAAAAAAAAAAAAAAAAAAAAAAAAAAAAAAAAAAAAAAAAAAAAAAAATATATATATATATATATATATATATATATATATATATATTAGACTGGTGAGACACAGTCTACACAGAGGCACCCACTTGATTTTGGGTGTATTTTAGTCTCAGAAGAAACTACCTCCCAAAATTTTAAAGAAAGAAAAAATACACACACACACACACACACACAAATAAGGGTAAACATGATGAAGAGATGGAATATGACTGCAAAGATGAATATTTTAAAAAATTCTAAATAAGGAATTGATAAGATAAGTTAATTGGAAAAAGAAAGAAAAAGAAGAAGGAAAGAAAAAAAAAACCCACGAAGAGAATATGCTCAGGTTGGAGACTAGACTAAAGCCCTGTGCTAGATTTAGGGTATATTTCGATCTGTTAGAAGAAATTATGTCCCAAAATTTTTTAGAAACAAAACAAAACAAAACCTTATATGTATACAAAAAATAAGGTTAAATACAATGAAAGTTAAAATATGACTATAATAATGAAGGTTTAGAAAGACCTTTTTTAGAAAGGTATTGTTAAGATAAACTAGTTTAAAAATGTTAAAAGAGGAAAGAAGAAAAGCTAAAAAAATTAGAATAAGGAAAAAATAAAATTAAAAAAATTTAATTTAACTTTGCAATACTAAAGGATCATGGGGAGAAAGCCATGAATCCCATGCATTGCTTTCCCTTAGCTCTGGAGTTCCACTGTTCTCCTTGATCAGTGAGCTTGGTCTTGGCTGGATGTTCTTGCTGATTGGGGGAGAGACCTGTTGTAGTGATTCTCAAATGTCTTTGCCCGAGGCAGAATTGCATTGCCCTTTCCAGGGGCCGGGCTAAGAAATCTGCTCCAGTTTGCTCTCCGGAGTTTTTGTTCCCTGAATGCTTTCTGTAGAGCTCTTGAAGACAGGAATGAAAATGGCAGCCTCCCAATCTCCAGTCTGGAGGAGCCGAGAACTCAGGGGCCCCACTCTTCAGTGTGTCCTCAGAGAAGAAGGGTCAATCATTCCTGTCTTCTTGATGTCCAGCTGCACTCTGGGCTCACCCAGCCTGTGACTAAGTATCTCTCTCTCTGATGCACAGCCCTGTTTGGAATCTCCAAACCCAGCAGATTCCTGCCTCCAGAGGAGGAAGGTGAGTCTTCCTGGATCTGCCACTTGTGGGGTCTCTGCTCAAAGAGCAATGGCCTGGCAGTGCTACGGATCACAGTTTAAGGTAATCCCTGAGCTGCGAGCTCATTCCTCGGCTCCATCTCTGTAGTCAGCTTCCCTGTTCTGATACCTGTGAGCTGTGCTACACTCAGACACCCTGATCCTTCTGTGACCCTGCAGGTCCTGAGACCACACTGTCCCCATGAGGGCTCCATCCCGGCTTAGCCTCTGGAGTGATGTCTCTCAGAGGAGCTGACTTCTAAAAGTTTGGATTTTGTGCTCCAGAGCTCCACCACTTGCCTGGAGCTGGCCCCTTCCCCCCCCACCCCTCGTTCTATCTTCCCATTGATTCAGATTCACTTCTCCGCACGTCCTACCTTTCAGAAAGTGGTCAATTTTCTGTTGCTGCTCTTCTTCTTTGATCTCCTGTTGAGTTTGTAGGTGTTTGGAATGGTTTGATAACTATCTAACAGAACTCCTGAGACCTGACGTCATTTCAGTCTTCTACTCCCCCACCATCTTGCCTCTCCCCTCTGATTTTTGTTTTAATTTTTATTATTTACCTCCTTCTACTTGCTTTTAGTTAGTTCTATGCTTCTTTAGGTTCTTGAGGTGAAAACCTAGATTGTTAACTTGAAACTTTTCTCTAATCTACACATGTAGCAATATAAATTTATTTTGCTTTGGATTCATTGGGCTTCTTGACTTCAGGGAACAGTGTTTTTCATCAGGCCTGAAATTTTAACTACACTGAATTTTAACAGTTCTGAATAATTTTAACAGTTCTGAAATTTCAAATGCTGCTTTGGCTTTATTTCTCTTTTTACCTGCCAAGACTATCATTAAGCATGTGCAGTCTTCTTTATTCTTTATGTCTCTTACCTTTTCTTCTGCACCAGCAATCTGACATCTCATCCTTCATTGTGGATAGTTTTATTTCTTTTTCCAGGTCAGTGATTTTTTTTTTTAAGAGTTTATTTATTTATTTGTCAGAGAGAGCGAGCGAGAGAGCGAGCACAGGCAGGCAGAGCGGCAGGCAGAGGCAGAGAGAGAAGCAGACTCCCTGCCGAGCAGGGAGCCCGATGCGGGACTCGATCCCAGGACGCTGGGATCATGACCTGAGCCGAAGGCAGCCGCTTAACCGACTGAGCCACCCAGGCGTCCCTCCAGGTCAGTGATTTTTTATCTGTGCCAACTCTGCTGTTAAACCCATCTGCTAAGTTTTAAATATTAGTTGTTTTATTTCTTACATCTCAAAGTTCCATTTGATCATTTAAAAATCTGTTTTATACTTTAAACTATAGAAAAATGACTCTCTGGATAGTTTCTCCTTTTCTTTGGATGTTAATTGTTAAACAAAATTTTTAACATAGTAAATTTGTAAATTCCAAGATTTGAAGTCTTTGTAAAACTGTGATAGTCTATACACTAGTCTGTATTTCTGTAGTCCATAATTTCCACTGGCTATCACTTATGACATGTATTTCTTTATGTCTCATTAAATTTGACTTAATCTTGGATTTGAAAAATGTATTGTGTATATTGTCTGAGGTTTAAGAGAAATTTGGCTTTTTCCAGAAAGAATTTACATTCGATTCCAGGAGCTTGGAAGTGCTACCAGTTTAAGACAATGCCAACCCAAATTCAAGACTTGGAACTTCCTAAAAAATAAAGGAGATGGAGAAGAGTTTAACTGCAGTTTTGTGCCAGGACTGGTGTGTATAAGGGTGCAGTCCTTAGCAGTCTAGAATTTTATGGGACGAATCTCCTATTAGACTTTCTATTTTATGTCATCTATTTTATGTCATCTCTGGGCTTTGGCTTCTTTCTATCTCCAGAAGGCCAGCAAAACAAAAATACAAAATATTTAGGATGGATAATTACTCTGAGAGTGAAAGAAGCTCTGTCTTTACTTGTGCCTCTGGGATCCTGATTTCCCTTTGTTGCAGGACTAGTAAATCCTTACTACTACCATAGTCAGTTCTCCGATTTATATATATACTTTATATATATATATATATACTTTATATATATATATATACATATATGTATATATATATGTTATATATTCTCTCTCTCTATATATACATATGTACACATATGTATATATACAGAGAGAGAATATATAACATATATATACACTTTGTTTTTTAAAATTATTTTCCCATTTAAAAAATAAGCTTTTACCAGGAGCATTGGTCTGAATAACTTAACTCAGCATTTGAGAAAACAGGGTGGGCTTTGTTAAGGGAGTAAATGTCATAGAATTTACACATTGTGGGCAAAGGTACTCCCTTTTATTGTTTTTCTCTCTGGCTTCACTTCCTCTGAGGTCAGCAGGAATTGGTTTTCATCTCATCAGAAGTAGTAAATTCTGAAATCCAAGTGCTGTTTCCCTGAGACTATTGTGTGTGTGGTATGGGTTAAATGAATAATTAATAGATACTGTCATCCTATCATTTTTTGTGTCCTTGAGATTCAGATTTCTCATCATATGTAATAGGAAAAGTAATTTAAAAAATCTTGTGGTACTGAACTTGAATCGGATTTGTCAATGTAGAGCCACTGGGTGGTTCAGGAGGTTAAGCAGCAGCCTTTGGCTCAGGTCATGACCACAGGGTCCTGGGTTGGAGCCCTTTGTTGGCTCCCTGCTCAGAGGAGAGGCTGCTTCTCTCTTTTCCCTCTGCACCCCCACCCCCCTCCACCACTTATGCACTTTCTCTCTCTCTCAAATAAAACAAAATCTTTGAAAACAAAAAGACTTGTCTGGGGTGCATTGGTGGCTCAGTGGGTTAAAACCTCTGCCTTTGGCTCAGGTCATGATCCCAGGGTCCTGGGATCGAGCCCCACATGGGGCTCTCTGCTCGGCAGGGAGCCTGCCTCCCTTCCTCTCTCTCTGCCTGCCTCTCTGCCTACTTGTGATCTCTGTCAAGTAAATAAATAAAATCTTTAAAAAAAAGAAATGTCAATATGAAGTCAAGAGGTATTTTTTTCCTTCCTTCCCCATCCTCTTCCTCCTTCTTCTCCTTTTTCTTCCTCTTCTTCTTTTTCTCCTCCTCCTCCTCCTTCTTCCTCTTTTTAATGTATATCACTAAAGAGGCATGGAAACAATAACCAAGCCTACAGCAAAAAATGAAACAAACAAAAAACAGGAAACAAACAAAAAACCCAAGCCAGTAGCAATGAGCATTGCTAGTGTCCAGATTGTTTCCTGATACACTATTTCTTAGAAATAGGCTGATTCCATGTTTGGGTAGAAAATATACATGATGAGTCTGGAACATTATTATACCAGATAGTGAGGAAGCTCTTAAAGACTAGTAATTCCATGTAAAAAGGACTTGGAAACCAACTCAGGTTTTAAATTGTCAGATAGGACAATTTAAGTTTCCCAGAGTTTCTAAGTGAAAGGAGTACTCTAATTAGCGTAGTCCAGTTTAATACAATCTTGCACTGGGCCTGGCTTTCCTTGACGTTCAGTATCATTTCACACTAGGACCTTGCCCTGCTAAGAAGAAGCTGAACTGAGTCAGGAGCTGAGTTTTCCAGGTTCCTTGGTTTAATAATAATATCCAGCCTAAACTAAATCAGTGCACAGAAGTGTTATCCTGCTCCCTGTCAGCACAAGCAGTCTGGGAGAATTCTCTAGAAAATATGCCCCTCTGATGCCCCTCTCAAATATGACAAAATTATTGTTTGATGTCCTCTTATCTCTTATTCCTACCTATTATTTTTTCCCTCCATACTTTGTAGCTAACATTTAAGTGATTTTCTTGCCATATTATTTTCCCCAAGTTTCTCAAATAGCCTTGTATGTAATACCCAATTATTACTAGTTCTTGTTCCTGAATGTAACATTGTTTTTTGGTGTTTTATTTTTTCTTTTGGGATGAAAACAGTTAAAACAGGTAGGAATGAGGTGTACAGCTGGCAAGAAATTAGTTGTCCCTTCAATAATTTTTTCTACAAATATATATTGACAAGCTACTCTAAATCAGGTCCTAGGCTAGACACTGGGATACATGGGGAATAAAACATGAGCCCGAATCCCAGGAAACTTGCAGTCCACAGAGGAGACTTGGTCTCAATCTAACAATCACACAAGTGAATTATTCATGCTAACCTGTTGTTAGCACATGGAGGAGACCGATCATTAGAGCTATGAAGGCAAAGTACAGGTGCTATGTAAGCATTTAATAGGGGCGTCTAACATAGGGCTAGAGAAGTTTTCACCAATGAAAACTTTTGGGTTGAGATCTCAGGGATAAGGAGGAAGTAACTGGAAGGAGGGGAGGGGGCTGGAGCACATGGAATGAGTGGAAGAGTAATGGATTCAAGATAATTCTAGAGATGCTGTCAGGCACTGTATCGTCAGACTTAGAGCATGTTCGGTATTTTGTACTGTACTTGGACTTAATAGAAATGGGAGGGCGTTAAAGGATTTTCACTGGGTCACGGTGCGTGGTGGGGGCTGCTCTTGCTGCTGGGTGTAGGTAAAGAATTCAGAGCATGATCTATCTTGTGAAATGCTACACGGAACAATACAACTGTGGTCGATCAATGAGTAGATGATGCTCTAAGATCTTTCTTCCCACATTACGGGAAAACAGGTCTGGTCTAAGATAAGGCGTCTTAAGTTTTGTTCCTTCTAGCCTGCTTTTCATGGAGGGATATATGGTTTCAGTATTACATAGGCCCAGGGGCTCTGTTTTCTGGCAAAGTCCCTAATCTCCACTCTGTGAAACCCCTCTGCCCCCAACCGTGTTGGTTTCTATTGCCTAATCCCTCTTTCCTGCTGTAAAAGTATTACCGGAGAGGCTTTCTGAATGTTTACTCTACCTCAGAGTTACCCTACAGACTCTTCCGAGTGGAATCCGCCTTCCTCTAGTCTCTAGTTCCATTTGATGGGCATCAGAGCCCCCTACTGGGAGAAACACAGCTCAGCTGCATAAACACCCACACAAACGGCAAGAGTCCTGTAACATTTGGTGCATTTATGTGTACGTGGTTTACCCGTCCCATGTTAAATGTCATTACTGTGCGCCAGCTAAGAAACCTATTCATGACCTTTGCAATTAACACTGACATGTAATTGTAAATAATTAGATTTTCATTTGGTACATTTTCCAATTACTTGGGGTTGAAAAGTACAATTAATTAATTAATTAATTAATGTATTAATGAATACAAATACAATTAATACAAATCGCAAATTTATAGTATTAACAAAATCTGGCATTGATGTGAAGAAACAATTCAGTCCAGTCTCCTGCTTCATGAAAAAGAACATCTAATGTCTTTAGGATGTGGAGTTCTTTGTTCTCTTCCTAAAATTTCCCAGGAAGGATACTCCACAGTATTATTGAAGACTAAATTCTGTGTTTTTAGTAATCCAGTGGTTTCTTATATTAGATAAGAATATCTTTTAAAACAAACTTATTTTATAATAGTTTTATTCTTGCAGAAAAGTTATAAAGATAGCGTAGAGAGTTCCTGGATGTCCTTCACCTAGTTTTCCCTACTGGGAACATCTGACATTATCATGGTAGCTTTGTCACAATTAAGGAGTCCATATTGGTATCGTATTATGAACTGACCTTTGTCTTTATTTGGATTTCACCAGTTTTCTATGAAGGTCCTATTTCTGACCCAGGATCCCATCCTGGACACCACATGACCTTCCATTGTCACGTCTCCTTCAGCCCATCTGGTCTCTGACAGTTTCTGTGGCTTCACTTTCAATTATCTTGATGGTTTTGAGGAGTACTGGTCATATATTCAGTAGAATGTTCCTCTGTGTGGATCTGTCTAACGTTTTTCTCATGGCCACAGTGGGGTTATAGGTTTTGGGGAGGGAGGCTGCAGAGGTAAAGTACCACTCCATCCCATCATACCTAGGGAAACACTATCAACATGACTCACGGCTGTCCCGTTTAGCTGTGATCGCCTCGCTGAGGTGATGTTTGTTGGATTTCTCCACAGCAAAGTTACTCTTGGCTGTTGCTTTTATTTTATTTTTTAAATTCAAGTTTCTTTCCTTTTATCTGATAGAGATAGAGAAACGTGTCAGCTTTCCTTTCAGAAGAGGGAAGTCAGTCGGTAAAGGATCGTTTTTAGGAGCCAGAGAGATCTGGGTTCATGAGCAGTTACGCCACTCATCCTCTCTGTGATCGTGGGCAAGTTTCTTCCTAAGCTTTACTATTAGAATAGTAATAGTACTTTCCTCAACTGTTATGGCGACGGTCAAAGGACGCAGTGCACATAAAGCCCCTACTGGCCACCTGATGCACCAACAAACCCTCAGCCTCAAATGCTCGCCATGATTACTAACGTGAGTATGACAGCGGTGATCACAAGCACTTTGTATTCACTTTAAAGTCCCTGCTGAGTTTAGTCTTCTGTCCATGGCAGCCATTCCCCAGCATGCAATGTGTGCCATTAGTATCTGGGGCTGGGCTTGGGGCCTTAGGCCTAAGAGGCTGAGCCTGGCTAGTTCATTCAGTCAAGGGTTTTAACAGTCTTCACTGAGCTCCCCCTAGATCCTAAGGATACAGGGTTGAACCAACAGATGCAGTGTGGCCATAGCCCGGCCAGTCAGGTGGAGAATGTTTGGACAGAGAGACATGGGAGCTGTAGGCAGGGTTAATCAGTTGGGACCCTGCCTGCAGGTGTAAGGGGAACCTTGATGATTCCTTCCCTACCTGCATGTCAGATAGTCTGAAGCAAAAAAGCACTCAGGGGATGAAATTCACTCTTCACCAAGTCCATTGTCATAGGATCAGAGTAGCCCAACCAGACTAATGACTTCACCCACACCCTGCTTCCATCTTGCTTTTGGGAACTCTGTGCTTGAAATGACTAGAAAGGTGTCATCAACCTTAGGATATGTTGATATCAACTGGGGGACTCATCGCCCATGGATTTTATATCCTGTACTTGCTATGTCCCATAGGTCAATCTTTCTGAGTCTGCTTCTGCACTCCCTTACTGTGACGTGGTTTCTCATATATCCTGAGATTTGTAATTGTGAATGTATATTCTTTTGGAACTTGACTTTTAAGAATTAAGACCTAGTTCAGAGTATTCCTCCAGTGAGAATAGGAGTTCATGAGTTGAAGTCTACCAAACACTTGGTGTAACCATCAGTCTGGGACTACTTTACACTGAATCTGTACCTTAGGTATTCAGGTCCCACTGGTAGTTGGATTTGGGTCCAGAGCTCATGAGAAGGCTGGTTTGTGATTAGGGCATCTGAGGGTGAGAAGTGGGACCAGGGGACTTATTTTTTCTACATTAAAAAAAAAAAAGATTTTATTTATTTATTTGTCAGAGAGAGAGAGAGCAAGAGCACAAGCAGGCAGAGCGGCAGGTAGAGGCAAAGGGAGAAGCAGACTCCCAGCTGAGTAAGGAGCCCGATGTAGGGCTCCAACCCAGGACCCTGAGATCATGACCTGAGCCGAAGGTAGCCGCTTAACTGACGGAGCCACCCAGGCCGTCTCTCTTTTCTACATTTTATCTAGAGCCAATGCTACCACTTACGAACATTTGTTTTTATATTTACCAAGGTTTTCCTAGTTTATCTACCACTGTGGGTGTTGGTCTTATGCCAGAGTCTCTGATTCTGACCCTGGACTTTGTCCCTATCCCTGGAAGGAGCAGCATAAACCCTTCCTTTGGCCTGTTTTTGTACCGCCTTTGAACTAAGGACGGTTTTTACATTTTTAAAGTGTTAAAAAAACAATAAGAAAGGAAAGTTACAGAAATCAAATGTGGCCCACAAAGTCTGAAGTATTTATTATCTGGCCCTTTACAGGAAAAAAAAAAATCGTGGATCCGTAGACCACCAGGGATCAGCATATGTACCCAGGGCAAACTCCATTTCTGATGTTCATTTTCCCCTCTGGGTAGAACCTTTTCACAATCTCTAGTTTCCAAGAATCTCTCTTACTTTACCGCCAGCTTAACTGTTCATCTTAAAGGGGATTTCTAATATGTGATCCTCATATGTTTAAGAGTTTCGTAGTTTAGGGGGTTTCTTGGACATCTATTTCCCTATAATATATGGAAAAGGACTCCTCCCTCCACACTTAGCGGTCAAGCAAGTCTCTGTGCTATGGCAGGGCCTAGACCGAGGGCAGTCTGCTGTCTGTGAGGCGGTTTGGGAAAGCACAGAAGAGTCACTTTTATTTTGGAGGAGTGAGTCTAGAAGGTAGTAACTCACATCAGGACCTTGAGGCAGTGAGTGTCCCTCACATCTAAAACCAGAGCGTGCTCACAGGGACCCACGCTGCGGGTAGCGGGTTTCGCGCGTGGGGGTGCCCACGTGTCCCTGCACACGCCCCGCTGGGGTTGTCTCCCTCCTATTCTGTTTTCGGATCAGAATTGCTTCTGATCAGGGAGTGTTTCTTTCCCGACTGCACCATAACCTCCCTGTCCGCATACTAAAGCCCAACTTTCAGTTCTTGCTTTTTCATTCCGCAGATTTTTGAGTAGTCTGGGGTTTCCTCCCCATTTGTGGAAGGAACATGGTACAGCCCAGAGAACTCCGGCAACTCAGGAACCCTGAGTTCTCAGCCCTCACTCGGGTCCCTCGGGTCCTCATTTGCAGGGCGGGGGGGCGGGGGGGGGGGAGAGCAGGGAAGAGAAAGTGATGAGACAGATGGACCAGGTTCAATTTTCTCTGTCGTACAGGGAGAGCTGTGTGTTCTCAGACATCAGACCAGGCCAAAAGTGATGGGATCTCATTTTCAGGTCTACCTCTGTTGTGTTCTCAGGTGTGTAATTAACTTCTCCGCTCTCACGTTTATTTAGAGATCCTGATGCCATTTTTGGAAGCTCTGGATGATGTGGGTTTTGTTTTTTTTTTTAAATTTATTTATTTGTCAGAGAGACAGGGAGCACAGGCAGATAGAGTGGCAGGCAGAGGCAGAGGGAGAAGCAGGCTCCCTGCCGAGCAAGGAGCCCGATGTGGGACTCGATCCCAGGACGCCGGGATCATGACCTGAGCCGAAGGCAGCCGCTTAACCAACTGAGCCACCCAGGCGCCCCTGATGTGGGTTATTTTATTTAGAGGCTTGAGACCTTTGGCTCCCACTAGATCTATAACATCAGTGACAGCTGTGTTGTGTGTACAGCTCTGTAGCAACCAAAGGCAGCTGCCCGCCCACAAAAGCTGGCCCTGGCTTCTCCCCTGGCGATTCATAAAGGATCCTTAAGAACATTAGGGGGACCCATGCAGGGAGTGCTTAGGTTAAGGGGGCCATGACTATGATTAGACCTTCTGGATGTTCCCACAGGGAGAGGATGGGAATGTCTTCCAGGACAAAAAGGTCTGAGGGGCTTGGGGAGTCTAATTTTTACCTCCCAGTGTGCTGGCTGCTTCGAGACACAGGGAGGCACTCCCCTACCCTGCACATAATGAAGGGACATCTGCTCACCGTAAGCTGAGGGGCCGGGATCTTTGATGGTGTCACTCTGTTCCTTATTCTCCCAGTCATGAACAAAGAATCACAGAAACCTGAGGGAAACTATGCCAATGAATGTGATGGGATAAGAAGTAGACTCATTTTCTGTCCTTGGATCACTATGGATGACGGGACTATTATTCTAAAACGTCTTATAAATAGGAAACCTCTTGGAGTGCCTGGGTGGCTCAGTTGGTTAAGCGGCTGCCTTCCGGTCAGGTCATGATCTCAGGGTCCTGGAACCAAGTCCCACATTGGGCTCCCTGCTCAGCAGGGAGCCTGCTTCTCCCTCTCCCTCTGCCTGCTGCTCTGCCTGCTTGTGCTCTTTCTTTCTCTCTCTGTCAAATAAATAAATAAAATCTAAACAACAACAACAAAAAAAAATAGGAAACCTCTCTCAGTCATCTGAATTTCATACCAGTAAACATTATCTCTTCTATGTATAGTAAGTATCACAGAGTAAAACTAATTCACATTCTTCTCCACCGTCCCTGGCCCCCAGCCTGGTGCAAAGTACTGCTCGACCAAGGCAAAGAGATGAGAAGAGACACCAGTGCTGGTTTAGAAGGAATTAGGAGACCTAGATAAGAACCAAACAGATTTTTTTACTTAGAAAAAAAAATGTATTTATTTGAGAGAGAGAGAGCATGAATGGGAGGAGCAGAGGGAGAGGGAGAGAGAATCTTAAGCCGAACTCTGCACTGAGCACAGAGCCCGACCTGGGGCTTGATCTCAAGACCCTGAAATCACGACCTGAGCTGAAACCAAGACTTGGAGGCCACTCAGGTGCCCCCATGTTTTGTACTTTTATTTTATTTGTGTGTGTGTGTGTGTGTGTGAGAAAGAGAGAGAGAGAGAGAGAGAGAGAGAATAAGCAGGGTGAGTGGCACATAAGTGGTCTTGTGCAGTTTTGAAAACGATGACCTTTGAAAAAGAGGATTGTCATCCATCAGCTTAGGAAAAGCTGAGTTACACACAATTGAATGGGTAACTCAATAAAAGGCTTCTTGAAAGTTTTTAATAGCTTCTAATGTGTTATGTGAAGCCTTATTCCAACGGAGCTGACCTTGGGACTCTGTGGTGTAATGTCTAACAGATCCCGGAATGTGTCCCACAGAATCCATTTTCCAGTTTGGGAAACTCTGGTCTAGCAGGTGGAGGGTGGAAGTTGGAGAGATGCTTTCTAGATCCTGGGTCATAGCCCCCAGTCCCCCCTCCACTGAGCCACATGCACAGATGTCAGCTTCATGGCTGACAATAGGTGTCTGGGAAGGTTAAAATTGCAATAACGAAAGCATAAACAAAAGTGCCTTCTAATGTGGCACGATCAGTAATCCTAACTAACAATCCTCTTCGACTGTCTTCCTACCTACAAATTAGCCCAGGACCAGCCCTGGCAAAAGGACAGTTTCTGGCTATCCACACAGCCGTTGGCCACTTCGGCAGGAAAGAGCTCCGGGAGGCCACAGCGCTCAACACAGGTGGACTTCCGCCAGCAGTTTCTGGCAGGTTCATCGGACTACCATGTGTATCATCTACACACTGGCCAGGAAGACCTCATGGGGAAGCAAAGGGAAATTCTATTTATGACATCATTCATTTTATAATAAAAGCACACGCATTTATGTTTTGGAAGAAGAAAATTAATCCATTGGGGTTTTTTTCCTCTTTTTTTTTCCCTGCTAGCTGGGAAATACTAGACCTGATAGAATCCGCAGCTCCTGGAGGGCTGCCCGGCTGGATGGACGGCTTCAGTCATTGGCTGAAGGGCACCGGGCATGTCTAACCCTGCCTGCTCCTCTAGGGGCCGTGTCAGCAATCTTGGGTGGGCCACACAGAGGTTCGAAGGCACACCAAGGGGACTGGTAGTTTCGGGCAGGTGTTAACAGCAAATAGGGGTGCCTCTCCTTTTTTAACCTTTCCTTGTTACCTCCACAGGCTGGCGGCTCCCATATTTTTTTATTTCCTTAGCATTCCCTTGCTAATTCTAAGGAATTGCTGTTAAAAATCCTTTAGAAAAGTTTAAGTAAATATAGAAAAAAGACCTTGTGACCCCAGCCCATCTGGTACTCCCCGCTTGAGGTAACCTGCTTAAGATCATGGGCAATAATGCTTAGTTCCCATGGAACAGTCCCTTGGGCTAATTCAGATGCCATTTTTCTTCGGAATTGCCCCCAAATCTTTTTTTTTTTTTAATAAAGATTTTATTTATTTATTGGAGAGACAGAGAGAGAGTCACACAAGCAGGGTAAGGGGCAGGGTCAGGAGAAGCAGACTCCCTGCTGAGCAGGGAGCCTGATGTGGGACTCGATCCCTGGACCGTGGGATCATGACCTGAGTTGAAGTCAGAAGATCAACTGACTGAGCTACTCAGGCACCCCTGCTCAAAATCTTCTAGTCACTTCACTTAGAGGAACAGAGCTAAAAGGAGGTTGGATGCCTGGTCCTGGAGAGAAATAAGACACTTATTAAAATCTCTCATTTTAATGTTTTTAAAACACAATCATGATTCAATGGTCAATACCAATGTATTAAAATCCATAGTACCGCCTCTGGAACTCAAGATGAGCCAACGTGGTCAGGAAATATGGATGACATGAACACAGGCATCTGGTTCCATTTTATTAGAAAACAAAACCGAACAAAATTTTGCAATGAAATTTCCTGGAATTCACAATCCTTTTCAAATCTTTATAGTTGCATTTTTTTTTTTACCAGTACATAAGAACACAATTGCACTTATTTACATGATAATCTTCTAAATAACAAAAATAGCCATGTTGTACGGTTGAGTGTTTCCAACTATCGTCCTTAATATTTCATTACTAGCCCAGTATGAGACAGACTGTTTATGTTCTCCAAACACATAGATAGTAGAATAAAGCAAAATAAAAGTCCATGTCTCCCAACAGAAGACAAATAAATCCCTTTAAAGACAGTTTTTAAAACTTCTGTGTATTTCAAGAGAGATATAAAGTGCTCTGGAAGGAGTAAGGTGGGTGCCTGAGGTGGGGAAAAAGGAAAGAGAGGCTTATACCACCCTCCTTCCCCACCCCCACCCCCAAACCCCCAAACTAACACCGCCTTCACCAATCATTTAAATATACCTGTGACTTCGTACAGAAGATGATGTTTTGGTAAACAGACTACGTCATCCACTACTTAAGTTCTCGGCAATGAAGAGCTAACCAAGGTCCAAATTAAAAGCTATCCATGCAAATGCTATCAGCGATCATTTCTGTGATTTCTGAGTCATGTGGCAAATAAATCCAGGAAGCTGTCCCTGGATCTGGACGTGGAAGATGGGTAAATGGTAGGACGGCACCACCACATGTATGATCTGCGGACTGGCCAAAGTAAAATTCTACCTGTGACATGACTTGTTTTATGATAAAAGCACATGAGTTCATGTATAGGGAGAAAAAACAAATCCACTGGATTTTTTTCTTGCCAGCAGGGAAATACTAGAGATTGATTTATGGTGCCATTTCTGAATATTTTATAATGGTAAATTCTTTGTAGCACATTTCCCCCCCCCCCCCCCCGTGAAAATAATGTGTTATATACAAAGGGATTAAAAGAAGTCGTTTTTTTTTTTTTTTTCTTTTCACATTAATGAAATGGCAATTGCTGGTCGTGGTCTGCAGTCTACAAAATTGGGTATCGCATATACACTGCTTGGGAGGCTCCCCTGGAAACTAGAATAGTCATCCTCCCAGCTCATGAATATTTTAAAGAACAAGTTCCATTATTTTTGAGGAAATGAATGGAATGTAACTTTTCACAAGTACAAAATTACTTCAAGTTTTCTAAATATAAGGGACATCCCACTATAAAAATAACAGCCCCTCCAACCCTCCCCACCCCACATCTCTTTCTAATTATAAAATGGTACAGCCATTTCAGATTACTAATGTGAAAGTGGGAAGTAAATATATTATTATGTACATGTACAAAACACGTCAGTATTTCACACCATTTACATTCATATGAAAGAAGTCTGTTTATTGATCTTCCTTTGTGACTTGACAAGAAGAGAGTTGAGATAAGTTACAAAACACTCAGGCCCTTGCCTTCCAACTCTGCACAAACATTCCAGCCAGAGGCATCTCCTTTGCCAACAGAGCTAACGATATGCTTTGACATTTGGCAGAAGAAAGGGCTGCGGACAGTAAGATCTTCTGTGGGGCTCTCCTTCCACTTTTCTGAGCTTGTGACGTTCCTTCCTCTTTTGACAGACGGAAGCTGTGTGAGGAAAGGCAAGTAACTGGTCCTTGAGGAAATGGTGACCCTAGTCAAATTAACTGGCTGACAGAGCGGCGATTACTCCAGCAGAGGGCGCCCCGCCCCCTTGCTAGAACAGCCTACTGACCAGGAGGGACCACAGACGCCAACAGAACGTAGGCTGGCAATCTTCCTCCAACTGCTCTGCTGTCTCTTTGCACAGGCAATAGTTTGGTATTTTCTTCAAAAGCGCGGGATACACTCTAATTAAGAAGCTCTCTTACATGATAATTCTTTGGCTATTGAAAATCTTCACATTCTCAAAGAGAACAATAATTCCGAGTACAATAAAGCGCTAGTTTTGTCTAAAACTTTTTGAGGGGAAAAAGGAGACGAAACACCAGACTTGAAAGATGGTGTGGTACTAAGGCCACGATATGTTTTTTTTTTAGATTTCTGGATTTAGTAAGGGCCATCTCCAGCCTGCAAGAGAAAACCCCCTAAGGTTTCACAGTTTCGTCTGACTAGGCAACCCACCTTCACTTTTATTTTATTTATGAGACCGTTAGGAGAAAATTAAATGAGGCAATGGAAGAACATGTGTCCATTTGGATGGTGATTGGTCTTTGGTTTACATAGCACACATGGTCCTCGCATTTTCCTGCTTCTCTAAGCCTTTCAATTCAGTAAGGATGACAAGACCACAAACGTTCTGCCAGCGGCGGTTCTGGATACCTTGGGTGGAGCTAGCTACCTTCTTCCCAGAAGTTCTCCCTTGTTCTGTACAGACCCGTGGACCCCTTAAGAGACTGGTTCTTGCCTCATCATTATCATCAACAAGCATTTCTCAGGGAGCGAATAGCTCTGTAGTAACTACAAACATCAATCAAGAGGAGCACAAGGATGAAAAGGTCTTTGATCGCTGAGATTCCTGAAAAAGCCACTTGATTGAGGCAGACATAGTTCACAGGGTGATAGAGATGCGAGTGACCTCATCGGGTTCTTTGCACAAAAAGCAGGTTTTGTCCTTAAATGGTTTGATAAATAAGGATCTACGTATAGGACCCGGAATCTCTTTCATTTTGGGATAATTTCGTGTCATCATAAGGGTCAAAGTGGAAGTGTGGCGACCAATCTATGGATTTTTTTTTTTTTTTTTTTTTTTACAAATTGCTGCTCCTATTACAAAGGGCCTGGAGCTGTGAGATGGGGAGACAAGAAGGCAAAGAGAAGAGGTAAGTGATGCTGAGAAACTCATTTTGTTTCTCAGAACTAATTTATCTTTCAGGCAGCCCAAACTTCTTTGCAACCATGAGTGTTTAACTCATGAGTGTTAAACTCCTTGAAACACACACATACACACACACATTCCCCAAAACACGGGGTCAGCTCTAAACCTAGGGGATGAGCATTTATTTGGAAAGAGTGCCCATGTTCATGTCCAGCCATCCTTTCTCACTTCCTGCAGGCTAATATTCCCACCTCCTGCCATCGTCAATTACATGTCTGTGACACACAGCACTGTGTAAGGAACCTTTGTCCCTCACCTTAGGAGAATGGTTTCTTTGCATCTCTTTTTCAGTCTTAAGGAAGAAATGGCCCTCGGATTCCTTAACAAAGAGGAAGTTCTTGTGCTAGGAAGCAGAGTTAAGAAGCATGAGTGGACATGGGATATGGTCTGGCCATTTTACATTTTTCTAAGAAGTCTTAACCTCAGGGGCCTCTGGTGGACTAGGAAGGTCACAAGTGCTCAAGGTAGAACATAACAAATGTCGACAGCATTCTGGAATTGTGACTTGGCCATTATCTGCCTAGGAGACTTTATTGGCAAGGGAGCCTGAAAAAAAGGCAATAGCTATAGTGGTCTGTGATTAAATTAGTGCTAGGAGAAGTGAAAACACAGCTAACTCCACTTTGGAGGAAGTTAATTTGCCTTTAGAGTAAACTGGTTTTCCTCATCAGAAATGCAAATATAGACATTGCCACGCAATAAAACAAGAAAAACACCAACAACAGTAACAATGGTAATCACAATAATGATAAGTCTACAGATCCAAAGCCACCAAGGTTTTTTTGTCCCAAAAGATGGGAAAAGGTTGTGTGTAGGTGTGTGTACAGAAAGAGACAGCAGTCAATGAAAGCCAGATACACACACACACACACACACACACACACATACACACACACACGGGAAAAGGGAAAGAGATCTGAGCTCCACCATATAAAAAATGCCACTGGAAATTGCCACAGGGGCCACAGTACCACAGGTGGCTGGGTTCTTGCTCCACAGAGGATATGACTCCGTATCTCAGATTTTCTGGAAGAGTTTTGATTTAATGACATTTCTTTGTTTTCAATCAAGGTGATGCACTCCAAGGATAACTAAATGCCACATTTTTTATGCTCTGCAGGAATTTTCATCTAAACACAACTCATAGATAAAAAAGAACCCCATGTCAGGCTATCTGTCACCATTTTTGGTTCTGAAGGTCTGGTGGCCGCAGGGATGTCAGCACGGTCTGAAGCAGCCCCCAGGCACCGTAGTTTCTGACATAACCAAACCCAGACCCGTGAGTTGTTCAGAATGAGGGAAATGCTGAAAATAATCTTTGGACAGGGATTTGCCTCCATGGTACCATCATGATGAGGTGATATCAGAAAAGGTAGGTGGGTTTTGCCACTATCTTTTTTTTTTTTTTTTTTAGGATTTTTTAAAAGTAATCTCTACATCCAATGTGGGGCTCAAACTCACACCCCCAAGATCAAGAATCGCATGCTCTACTGACTGAGCCAGCCAGGTGCCCCTCTGCTATTCACTTTCTGCTTCTCCCAACTCCCCTTCTTCCTGCCTAGGTGATGGGATTACTATTTCAGGGGTAACCAAGCCCTGGAGATGAAATCAATGGTTAGCTGCTGTATTCATGATCAGGGCTCAGTTCCTCTCAGAGGATCAGTCACATGGAAGAGGCAGTTCCTAGAGGTGACTCTCTGTTCTCTGAGGGAATGGAAATGTTCCCTCTCTTGCCCACAGCCTTGGGGTGAGAGAGGATGCTGACTTCTGAGCTGAGAGCTGGCAGCGGGCAGCTATCACATTCACCCAATAGGGCTGGGTGGTCACAACCCCAAAGACTTGTTCTCCATAAGGCTACTCAGAGTCTTGTACTTGGAGTCACTTGGTAACTTCCCACTTATCCCCTTCAAATCCCCAGGGAGCACCGGCACTGAGAAAAGGCCTTCCGCCAGTCCAGAAGCAGGAGAACTATGGGTTGAGGTGAAGTTGGATGGGATTCTTTTTGGCTCCCGAGTGCCACATACCAGTCTAAGGGTTTGTCATAGAAGTGAGGGAGACAATTTCGTTTCAGCACCAAATCAACATGGTTTGCGTGACTTTAAAAAAACAACAACTGGTCAGCAAAGTAACGGTAATAGTAATGGACATCAGCGTATGGTGAGAAAAGTCAGGCGGAAATTTCAAAAAGCATGGCCTATTTACCTGTCATAAAACAAAAAGATCTTTGGGGCTCTCATTAGGCAACTTGGGTGGAATCTAGTTCTCTCTGGAGGTAATTAGGTTTTAACTTTTTTTTTTTTTTTTCTTTGCAAGGGTCAGGGGATCTTGCGAGAATGCTGGAGTAGCTCGGCACCTGTGCTATCCAGCTGGGAGCCATGGGCCACATGTGGCTGTTTACACAGGGCTGGAGATGTAGCTAGCCCCAAATGAGGCATTCTGGGAGCTTAAACACACTATGGGTTTAGAGGATTTCGTACAAAAAAGAATGTACAAGATTTCATTTATGCTTTTTACACATTGAAACAAAAATATTACATATATTATTAAAATTATTTTGAAGCATTCCTCTTTACTTTGTAAAATGTAGCCAGTAGAAAATGTAAAATTTACATGGGTGACTTGCATTATATTTCCATTGGATAGTGCTGGTCTGGACACTCATTATAGAGGAATGCGCATCTGTAAATACCTATGAAGTTTGCATATGCTTCTAGAAGTTCCCAGCTCAGAATTTACTCTTTGTGGGGGGGTGGTGGTGAAGAAGGCTATGGGAGAAGTTTTTCATTTCTTTTAAACCCTTCTATGCTGGTTAAACTTTTTTTTTTTTTTTAAACCACCAAAGCCACAGGAAAATCCTCTGAAAACAAACCTTTGGTAAACGGAGAGCCTCCTAGGCTCAGGGATTTTGCAGCAGAACCTCCTTGGGTTCTGCTCCTCACCCTGCTCCGGGCCCCTCCTCATCTATTCAGCATCCTATAGGGGAGCCACAGTTGTGGTGTACAAAGGCAGCCGATTCCTGATTTATCTGGTCACCGGCCAGAAAAGACAACACTCGTCATATGGAGAAGTATGTAGTCTAAAGGGCATTTTCTCTCCTGGGTATGGAATACAATTTTATTTCTTTTGCTGTTGGATTATCCTTCTAATTCCACTTGACATAAGTTAATACCCAAGTGTGCCTCAGGTAGAGCTGACTCAAGGGTACACAGTATAACGCTATGCTGACCAAGAACAAGAAACACTCTGAGACGAAGAATCCCAGACCGAGGACTAGAATTTGAAGGTATGTGGAGATTACAGACTCTGTGACTAACAGCTGTTTTAAAACCAGGCGAAACAAAACCACTCCTATTTGGACTTCAACCTTGAATCATCTCGATAGTCATTCTCAGCACCAAAGCCATTCGTGTACGTTATGTGTCAAGGAACTGCCTCCCCAAGGTATGAAGTCAGCTATATGTCATCACCATCTGCCAAGAAATGGACAGCCCACCCCCCGCTCCCCCCCTCCCGGGGCAAAAAGCTCATTAGCAGTCTCAAGGCCAGAAGGAACCTTGGCCATCATCTCGTGAAACTCCTTCATTTCCCAGAGGGAGAAGGTGAGGCTCAGCAAACACGTGACTCAGCCCGGACTCTGGACTTCGGTTCAGTACTGTCTTCACTCCTCCCTGCCTGCCTTTGCACACTGACACTGGGTTTCATTATAGGAAGTGTGAGACTCCCGGAGAGCTGTGACATTTCTGAAGGTGGTCATCATTTTCCTTGCTTTGCTGCCTACTTAGAAAGCATGGAATAGGAAATCATTAAAGATGGGGGCAGGGAGGGGTGGCAGGGGGGGCGGGGGGGTGAGCGACCAGCAGTCTGCCATCCACTCCCGTGACATCCACTCTACGTTTCAGCAGGCAGCGGAGATTCACGACACAGCCCAGCTCTGGTTTTTGGATAAGTATTAGCGTAATGAGGTGGAAAAGCCCTGTTAAAGATGTTAAATAACTCAGTGAGAAAAGCCTTCCTTCTTAGTAGCCCACGCAGCCGCCATCGCCTTCTGACGGAGGGTGAGGTGATCTTTGATTGCCCGGGGAAACCATTCACTGCCTTAGTCATCTCTGCATGTGGATAGTCTAAATGAATTACAAAATTCCCCACTGAAAAAATAGCACATCTCTGTCATAGTTACAAAAAAAAAAAAAAGAAAGAAAGAAAGAAAAAAAAACGTAAGTAGTTTAAAAATGCCAGTGGGTTTCAGTATCGACTGGATGCCTCTTTCCTTTCCCTCTTTGTCTCTCTCCCTTAGGAGAGACTTGGTTAGCAAATTCCCCAGGCTGTACTTTTTTGACCAAATGGTTTATCAGATCACATGTCACTCCTCACTTGAGATTTAGATGTCCTTGGGGAGCTCGGGAAGCAAGCTGCCAAGGATTCCCATGAACCCTTCCTTGAGGTCTGGTGAGGTTTAACACAAGTGTGTTGGAATTAAAGGAAAACCCACGTACTCCCACACCTGGGAGAACCCGGTGTGTTTGACACTGGGTTCCCAGAGGACTGGGTCTCTTCTGAAGCCTCCATCACCTACAGAAGCCACTTGTGGAAGGAACAAGAGACTGTTTCAGCCTTGGGGACACCACTATAACAGACATTTTGCTTTTGGGAAGAATATGTGGTGACTGGTCTTAAAACTGGGCTTGCGGTCCCAGCTACAAGCCCTACAGTCATGAAGAACAGCGCTGGAGCCCAGGAGGGGACTACAGAGTTTGGAATTTCAGTCAAACACTGTATCCAGGCAAAAATGAAGCTTCCATCTCACGTCACGGGGGCCATTAGCAGAGCGTGGCAAGTGGGAGCCAGCGTGATGTGAATGCAAATAACGAGTGGTAGTCTCAGCGGATTCAGAGCTTAGTGTTGGGGTCTCTGGCAGCTAGGATCTTTAAGATCTTAGTGAAAGAACTAAGATTCTTAAGGAAAGCTGGCCTTAGACCGTTTCAGGGTGCCGAGGCACGTCCCAAAGCCAAGCGCACTTCATGCTGAGAGGTCGAGGCCATTCATCTCAGAGATGGCGTACAAACCGGTCACAGCAGAAACCGCTGCTTCGAAACGGAACTCTGTACAAAAGCTGGAATCAGCCGAAGGGGTGGACATCATGTAAACTGCACACAGTCTTTAGAAAGAAAACTGCCAAAGAAATCAAACAACATTCCCCAAACAACAAAGCAAGACCTGGAAGAAAAGGAAATAAAACTAAGAAGCCCTAAGTGTGTCCTTTCGGTCTGTTTTAGGAGCTCCTGAAGTGTGTCTACAAGGACATGGGAGGGAAAATCAGCTTTCGACTTCCCAGCTGCCAAGGCCATGGACTGTTGTACAGTTGGAGAGACGGCTTCCTGATTAACGTGACTTTGGATATTGCTTTCGTTACCATTCTTGAGTGGAGCTCCGTGGAGTTACCAAGTGGTTCTGGAGGTGTGTGCAGCCAGGTCCAATTCTTGAGGTCCTCCTCCCTCCCTTCCCCTTGGGTCCTACCACGCCTTTGTTCTATAGTCACCGTTTCAAGACTTAACCTCTTCGCAGTCTTGGTCAGTGGAAAGTTCTACATCAGACAGTCCAACTTCCATTGCCATAATCAGCGAGATGTCAGAATCACTGCTTACAGCTGGCTCCTGCTCGCCTGGGAGGAGAAAGCAAAGTTCATGGTCAACACTGAACTATGTCTTTGGAAGCTGGTTATTTTATACGATTGTCTTTAGGAACATTTCTTTGATGGCCAAGAGACAGTATTAGAAAAATTGGCTATTTAGTAAAAACAGAAACAAAACCCCAAACCAAAACACAAAAACCAGAAACTAGTTAGAGCCTCATCTCACACGGTAGCCCCAAATAAGCTCCAAATAGGTCAAAAAGTTAAATGTAAAGAAGAAACTAATATAGCTATAAAATATAGATATATTTTATAAGTGTATGTCTAAATAGGAAAATATCTAATTTATCAAAGTAGGGCAAGAAACTCTGTGGAAAAGCAGTTGAGCGATTCACAGAAAAACAGATTGATAAATGTGCATAAAATTCAAAAATATTAAAAACATGAAAAATAAGGGGTGCCTGGGTGGCTCAGTGGGTTAGGCCTCTACCTTCGGCTCAGGTCATGATCCCAGGGTCCTGGGACTGAGCCCTGCATCGGGCTCCCTGCTTAGCAGGGAGCCTGCTTCCTCCTCTCTCTCTGCCTGCTGCTCTCCCTGCTTGTGATCTCTGTCTGTCAAATAAATAAATAAAATCTTAAAAAATACATGAAAAATAAGATCAAGTCATACATCAACCTTGAAATACTTGCGAGCATTTCCCAAAGGGCTGCATTTTCAACATATAGCTTTGAAATCAGTAAGAAAAACTAACCAGAAAAGTGGGCCCAGGTCGCTATGATAGAGCAATAAAATATAAATGACCAATAACTATAAGGTAAAAATGAGCTACTTTTTTAAAAAAATAAAATCTTCACTCTTAAAGAAACATAGCATTACACTGAGGCAGGTACTTTGATATACTCCATGTAGCACTGTGACATTTTCACTCAGTAATTTCATTTCCAGAATGTATCATAAGTATCCCTGTAAAAATATTCACTCAAGCACAATTTATAGCAGCAAAACCTCTCAAGTGACAAAGTCTAACAATGTAGAATACCTAAGGAACGTGTGTTGCTTCTAGAGCACCATCTTCTTGTAACAACTAAAGTGATACTTCCAAAGAACTTGAAGTTACATAAGAAAATGCTCACAGTATTCTTTTAAGTGAGAACAGAAGTATCAAAGCTTTATAGGCAGTGAGGCTGACAGAGAAAGTTAACCAGAAGCCAGGAAGCCAACAGTGCTAGAAGAGTTGTCTCAAGCTTGGGGATTTATAGTCATTTTCTTAAAAAACAAAAAAAAATTTTTTTTTTCAGTTTTACTTCCAAACATTCTGCAGGGAACAAATATCATTCATTCCCTCAGATGCAGTGAGTCCCCACTATGTACCAAGGACTGGGCTCGATGCCAGGGACGTCAGTAAGAGCAACATGATTCCTGTCTTCAAGGAGCTTACTGTCCAGTAGGCAGGCCCTCCAGGACAGAGTCAGTTCCTACTCAGTGGGATATGCATGATGCTGGAAGATGCAGCTGGGGTTACAGGAGCAGGGAAGAGGGCTATGTGGCCCACTGCTGACTCAGAAGGCTTCCCATCGGGGACAGCATCTACAATGAGTCCTCAAGGAGAACTCATATTCTAGCCAGAAGATTGAGAAGGAAGTGTCCCTTAAGCAGTAGCAATAGTATGTATAGATAGATATGTCTGAGCATGATCGGGAGCCTTGTACAGATGGGCATCTTTAATATGTCATATAATAATATGTCATATAAAACATCATATAATAATGGGTCATATTTAAATACGACTGGAATGCAAGATCAAGCTAGGGACTCTGAAGGGAGCCTTTAAAAAAAGGTAGCTTTAAAACCAAAGAGCTTGCATGTCCCATTATCCTGTTGAAGAAACCCACAACTGGAAGACAGGCAAAATGTCTAAGCACAGAAGAAGCTGAAGCTGGTGGTTTTAATACTTTTGCTCTGATAATCATGGATATGATTTATTTCATGTTGACATACAGTTAAGGAGAATATATGAGTTTTATGAAAGACATGAGTTCTTTTTTTTTTAAATTTAAATTCAGTTTACTTAACATATAGTGTATTATTAGTTTCAGAAACAATTTAATCAATTGCATATGACACCCTGTGCTCATCCCATCACATGTCCTCCTTAATGCCCATCACCCAGTTACTCATGTCCCCTCCTCCCCTCCAGCAACCCTCAGCTTGTATCCTATAGTTAAGAATCTCTTGTGGTTTATCCCCTTCTCTGTTTTCATCTTTTTATTTCCCTTCCCATCCTCTATGTTCATCTGTTTTGTTTCTTAAATTCGACATCAGAGTGAAATCGTATGTTTGTCTTTCACTGACTTTTTTTTTTTAAGATTTTATTTATTTATTTGGCAGACAGAGATCACAAGTAGGCAGAGAGGCAGGCGGAGAGAGAGGGGGGAATCAGGCTCCCTGCTGAACAGAGAGCCCAATGCAGGGCTCCATCCCAGGACCCGGAGATCATGACCTGAGCTGAAGGCAAAGGTTTTAACCCACTGAGCCACCCAGGCGCCCCTCTGACTGACTTATTTCGCTTAGCATAATATCCTCTAGTTTGATCTACATCATTGCAAATGGCAAGATTTCATTCTTTTTGATGGCTGAGTAGTATTTCCGTGTGTGTGTGTGTGTGTGTGTGTGTGTGTGTGTGTGTGTTTATTACATCTTCTTTATCTATTCATCTGTTGATAGACATCTAGGCTCTTTTCATAGTTCAGCTATTGTGGACATTGCTGGCTATAAACACTGGGGCACAGGTGCCCCTTCGAATCACTATGTTTGTCTTCTTTGGATAAATACCCAGTAGTGTGATTGCTGGGTCATAGGTTAACTCTATTTTTAACTTTTTGAGGACCCTCCATGCTGTTTTCCAGAGTGGCTACCCCAGCTTGCATTTCCACCAACAGTGTAAGAGGGTTCCCCATTCTCCGCATCCTTGCCAGCATCTGTCATTTCCTGACTTGTTAATTTTAGCCATTCTGACTGGTGTGAGGTGGTATCTCATCGTGGTTTTGATTTGTATTTCCCTGATGCCGAGTGATGTGGAGCATTTTTTCATGTGAAAAGACAATGAATTCTTAAGATATTTAAAAGGAGACAAACAGAACTAATAAAAAGTTATGGCCTTGGGGCGCCTGGGTGGCTCAGTGGGTTGGAGCTTCTGCCTTCGGCTCAGTTCATGATTCCAGGGTCCTGGGATCGAGCCCCGCATCGGGCTCTCTGCTCAGCAGGGAGCCTGCTTCCTTCCTCTCTCTCTCTCTCTGCCTACTTGTGATCTCTGCCTGTCAAATAAATAAATAAAATCTTTAAAAAAAAAGTTATGGCCTTAAGAATCAGCTTGAGAGAAATGGGCTGTTTCACAGGAATATATCCAACCTAATAACTGAGCTCTAATAGGTTTCCTAGGCCCATAAATGCATGAGGCTCATAGTAATGTAGACAGACCCCTAGCTAGAATAAGACTTCGGAAGCAGCTCCCGGCAGATAGAAGTATTTAGTATTTGAAAACGGGGGCACTCAACAAATATTCAATGAAACTAGTCATTTAGAAAAAGGGCAGATTTGGATCCCTGCCCCACACTTCACAACAAAATACATTCTAGGCTAACGAAACCTATATTTGTACCTGTACCTATAGCCCATTTTTAATTGTGCATACGCACTTCCTTCCCATTTATCCTCTTCTCCAGAGCCACCTGGTACTTTCAATCCCTGACTTTTGGGGAATTCTTTTTGCAAATTGGGATAGTTCTCCCTTCCTTTATGGCTGCTTTGCATTTGTTTTCTCTGCAGGGCTCTGGCTTGCTGCTGTGCAGGCTCTGCTCAGCACCACTCCAGGGAAAGCCTTCACTTTGGAGTCTGAATGAGCAGTGTCCACTAGATTGGGACAGTGCACAACCTGCACAGCTGGACACAGGAGCTCGCTCTGTTTCTCAGATCCACTAAGTCCTTGCCCTTCATCCGTTTTTTTCCCCCAGTTGCCCAGATCTTGTTATTGTCTCTTTTTACCTTTTCCCTGTCCATGTTGGTCTACACCCTACAAAATCCCTTTGCTATAGTTTATGTGGGGTTTTAGGAGAGGCTGGAAGTAGTTCCATACATTCAATCTACTCGTTTCACTCAGCATTCTCCTAAAGCATCACTTTTACAAGGAGAAATAGAATTCTGTGCACGAGAACTGGGAACCTATTTTACTTCATGAGACTGTATTCTAGCCTCAGGTATAATAATTACACATGTTACTTTGTTTAGGTCACTCTACCCACTGGGGATAAAGTTTAGTTGTCTATAAAATGAGCTTGGACTGGATATCTCAGAGTTCCTTCCATGGTTACATTTTGTACCTGTACAGGTTGATGTCACCCTAGTACAGTCTCTCCTACCTATTGCTTTCTCAATGAATATTTATAAGAATTCCCACCAAGGAACAAAGTTATAAGCCTCTCTTTCAGCACAACCCTCCAAATTATTGTTTTTTTTAATTGAAAACATTCTTTTCTTAATCAAAAAAGGTCTGTTGTATATTTAATACAAGCATACAATAAATGGGAGGATTCACTATTTGAGGTGTATGAAAACTAAATTATTCTTATTCTTGGAGATAAAAAATGAGGGTTAAATTATAGAGATAAAATCTCTCTTTTTCTCCCTCTTTTTTCCCCCCAGTGGTCCATGAACAAATTCAGCTCATGAGCAGCCAAAATTTTCAGCTCGCAATTACACTGTAAGTCAACCAAGGAGCTCATCTTCATAAATATCTTTCATAATATCACTTTCATAAATATCTAGTTAAAAAAACAAAAAACAAAAAACAAAGGCAGCCCAGATGAAGGGCTGGGTTAGTCAGAGTTCTATAAAGATAGGTCCGTGTAACCTGCAGTGGCCTCTTCCCACCTTCACTTCTGGCTTTTCAAGCCACCAGCCTCTGCAGATTTCAAGGACTCATTCCCCCTGTGGGGTTTTCTAAATTGGAACTTGGGAATCGAAAGAAAGGCCATGGGGACGGATGGAACTACAGCTGCTGAATTCATGATGCTGTTTTGGAAACGGACCTTCCTTAACAGCTCCAGGCGAAGAGGAATTCGAGTCAATGAAATCAGATACTTGCCAAAAAGCGGCTCAATTTTTACATTGTATCATCGCATCAAGCATATCAGCTAATCATTTTCCATGCCAAAACTTAAAAAAAAAAGATCTGAAGACATTTGAAATTATTTTTTTACTCCATCCTGTGTTTTTAATTGAACTTAGTTTGTGCCATAATTTTTAAAAGCAAGGCTTTATCTTTTAATTAAGGCAGATGTTTCACTTTGAGGCCACAATAATACAAAGGAAACCCACTGTCACTAAAACATTTAGAAGGTTCTCTGTAGGTGGTACTAATTGGGGAGTGTAAAGTAGCTATTAACAATATAAGTGTTCACGGAATATTACCTCCTTCCCTGCAAAAGCTGATATAAAAGGAATGCAAAAATAACATTGGCCTTTACTGCATCCTCACAACAACCCTTTGATGTAGGTATCTTGATGTCTGTTTCACAGATGGAAAAAAAAATACTCTCAGTCCACTGGATGCAGTCGTATTACACTTACTTGACCTACTTTCTTCTCTTGGATTTCATGCATTGTAAAGACATGGAGAGAACTGAAACAGAGAGCGATAGGATCCACTTAATATTTTAAAAGATCACTCTCGCTGTTATGTGAAGAACAGATCAGTAGGACAAAGGGTGGAGGGAATCTGGAGGAAACTATTGTAGCAAAACAGACAAAACGTGATGATGGCTTGGTACAGCAGCAGGGGTGGAGATAAGGGGACACACTGAAGAAATATTTTAGGAAGAGGATATACAGAAGGGTGATGGGCTGGGCAAGGGCGGCAAGAGAGGAGAAAGTGAAGGATAACCCCCACATTCCTTTTTTTTTTTTTTTTTTTTAAGATTTTATTTATTTATTTGACAGAGAGAGATCACAAGTAGGCAGAGAGGCAGGAAGAGAGAGAGGGGGAAGCAGGCTCCCCACTGAGCAGAGAGCCCGATGCGGGGCTCGATCCCAGGACTATGGGATCAGGGCCCCAGCTGAAGGCAGAGGCTTAACCCACTGAGCCACCCAAGCACTCCTTACCCCCACATTTCTTGAGCAATATAGGTACCACTTATTCAGCAGAAGGAACTGGAAGATGAACCAGTGGGGAGAGATCAGGAGTTCAGTTTTGCGTGAGCCATGTTTTAGAGGCCCGTGGGACTCACAAAGGGAGATGGGGTTGGCAGCTAGATACAGAAGTCAGGAGGGCAATATACGTGAAGTGAGAGGCTTCAGCAATTTGAAACCAGGAGAGTGGATGAGGTGTTTCGAGCGAAAGATTATAGAGAAAAACACCAGGGACAGATCTCCCCGGAACATTGAAACCTACTGCCAAAAACTCAGACTCATGCCAACATGATTCGTTCTGCCTGTGCCATGTTTTCTTTAAAGTATGAATTAGTTACCAATATTTAAATGTCAGAATACTTTACATACAAATTTAGATTTGAAATTTATCTTGGAAAAATAAATACCTGGCAATATATGCCCAGTTCCCGGAATGAAATAATGGAGGGGAACAGAGGAAGGGCTGCCCCGCTTAGCTTAAGTCAAAGAGGGTCTGGGTCCCCACAGCCGTCTCACAGTTTGCTGTCCTAGCTCATGGTACTAGGCCGTGTAGAGAGATCAGCTGAAAACCTCATGTTTAGGGGGAGGGCAGAAGAACACCAGAGGAGGGTAAGCTCCAAAAGAGCCTGAAAATGGCCAGAGAATACCATGTCATTGATTCATTTCCTTCTTTTCTTTTAAACATATTCTGTTTTACCTCCTTCATAGAACCTGACTCACCATTAACAATTCGTACCCAAACGAGGTACTGTGAGTATTACTGATTTGGGTGGGTGGGTTTTAAGGCTAACTGTGTCATCTAATTTCACAGTCTTGAGTGTCTTTTTTTTTTTTTTTTTTTGTCAGAGAGAGGGAGAGAGAGTGAGCAAGCACAGGCAGAGTGGCAGGCAGAGGCAGAGGGAGAAGCAGGCTCCCCGCTGAGCAAGGAGTCCGATGTGGGACTCGATCCCAGGATGCTGGGATCATGAACTGAGCCCAAGGCAGCCGCTTAACCCACTGAGCCACCCAGGCGTCCCTAATTTCACAGTCTTGAGTGTCTTTATCACAGCATTAATAAGCATCTGATGAGAGGGTGGGCAGAAAAGACTCCATTTTACATGGAGCTTTGTAACCTATTTTCTTGATCCCTAACTACTGCTTTCATACATTTCCACATGTAATTTTAAGTACAATCCAGCAGTAGCCTAACTCTGATTAACCAAAAAATTCTTAGTGTTGAAACTTACTCCATTTAATCCATAAATTATAAATATCTTTGGTGTATCTCTTTCTTAATATATAAAAAATTACCTAAAGATGCACAGTTTCCCCTTGTGAAATGGGCGTTGCAGTTGTAGTTCTGCTGTGGGTTTGGTATAAGGGTGTATAATAAAATGTGCCTGTGTGACCAAGTTCCCTCCTGAGAACAGAAGACCCTGAGATCTGCATCATTTGGTGTTGGGCATATCTCACCAGTCCCTGGCACTTCCCTGGCTCAGCTCCACACCCGTCAGTGTTCTCATTTCAGAATCCCACCATGCTCCTCTCAAAATGGGACGCACTTGGCAGATATCTGCAGTATTGAACTTGAACTTAAGCTCCTCTCTGACCACTGTAGGGCTCAAGTTTTGATTTTATTAGCTAATAACAATCTTAATGCTTATTGAATATTTAGTACATGCCTAGGATTACACTGAGTATTTAAACAGATTATCTAATTTAATATTCAAAATCAAGCCATGACATAGTATTATTTCTATTTTCAGGTGATAAAACTAGAGCTCAGAAAGGTTAAAAACCTCCTGAGCTTACACTGCAAGTAAGACTTAGAAGTAGAATCTGAGCCTAGATCTGACTCCAGAGTCCATGAACTTGACTATATCTATACTTCTTGGTGAGATTCTTTCCTTTGTTTAAAATTTTTTTAAAAAAGATTTTTATTTATTTGACACACAGAGAGAGAAATCACAAGTAGGCAGAGAGGCAGGCAGAGAGAGAGAGGAGGAAGCAGGCTTCCCGCTGAGCAGAGAGCCCAATGCGGGACTCCATCCCAGGACCCTGAGATCATGACCTGAGCCAAAGGCAGAGGATTAACCCACTGAGCCACCCAGGTGCCCTCCTGGTGAGATTCTTAACCTGAGGGTTAGTGGACTTTCGGGGGCACCCAGGTACCTAAAATTCCATACATGCTTATATGGTCATACACATACATACATTTTTTCTGGTATGAGGACTGCTTTCACTAGATTCTTACAGAACCACAAAAAGGCTAAGAACCATTCACTGAAGAGATTTTGCATCCTGGGTGAGTTGGAGAACACGCTGCCGTATGCAAAAAGAGTGGCTTGCCTTTATTTTCAATGCATATTTTGGTTTACATTTCACTGTTCTATTTACTTGACATGACACTTTTCATATGAAGTCACTGCTTCCCTACTTGTTTCTTTATGACGGTTATTCGAAGCTCAAGCAGAAAATTATCCTTTCCAGAATGAGGTTTGATATTTACTGCCTGTCTTATGAAAGAAGGCGTAGAGCAGCAGCGGGCTGGATAAGTCCTCCTCTGTTAAGAATGAACAAACATTGCCCTCAGGGCAAGTGTTCTCTGTGTTGAAAGAAAATAAGGTGGTGATGAATACAATCCCCTAGGTGTCCCGATTCTCCAGGAAGTCTGGGGTTACATGCTGGGAGCTGCTCTGCATCGCATAAAAGCTTATTTTTTCCCGTGTACTTGAAAAATAAGGTCTCAGAGAAAAATGGCACCCTTCTGTCCACTGCGACCAACGCTTACCTTCTTGAAAATAAGATATCATTTCCAATCACCCCTGTATGATGCAAGAGCACCACAGGAGGGGGGCTCAACCAGACCGGCTGACTTACAACATTATCTTATCATCTCTTCTCAGAAATGTGATATTTTAGAGCCCGAGGCACTGCCTACATACTCCGTCATAATCTTGGTGGGCAAGTTAGTTCAACTTCAAATGCAGAGTGTTTTCAATAAGGAAATGTGTATTTCCTTTCCCATGGATCCCTCTTGCCTTATCTCTTTTGCCTAACAAGAATTTCTGAGGAGATCAACTTTTGATTCGGTTTAAATCTTCCCTCTCGGGAGGGGCTTCTGCTGTGAGAATGACAGGCCCAAGGGCCACTTTCCTCAGAGGCTGTGCGATAATATCAATAATAGCTAGAATGTGTTGACTCCTTCCTACACGTCTCAAAATGACATTTAAAAAAAAAAGGTTTTATTTACTTATTTGAGAGAGTGAGAGAGAGAGAGCATGAGAGGGGAGAAGGTCAGAGGGAGAAGCAGACTCTCTGCGGAGCCAGGGGCCTGATGCGGGACTCTGTGGGACTGGATCCCGGGTCTCTGCAATCATGACCTGAGCCGAAGGCAGTGGCTTAACAAATTAAGCCGCCCAGGCGCTCCTCACAATGACATTCTGAAGTAGGTGTACGATGACCCCGATGACTGCTACACATTTTACAGGTAAAGCCAACTTGTCCAAAGTCAAGTGCACAGAAAGGGGCAGAAATGGAATCTCTACCCAAGCCTGTGATATTGGCAACCAGGCCTTTCTGGAACACAGAGCTGTCCGATCTTTATGTGGCTATTAAGCTGTTCTCACATACAACACTTGGCCACCTCTGAGAACTAAGTATTCCAGGGCTACAATATAAATTTATCCATCTGGGGACAGCTGGGTGGTTCAGTTGGTTATGCATCTGCTTTCGGCTCAGGTCATGATCCCGGAGTCCTGGGAGCGAGCCCCATATTGGGGTCCCTGCTCAGTGGGGAGCCTGCTTCTCTCTCTGCTTGCTGCTACCCTGCTTGGGCTCTCTCTCTCTCTCTGACAAATAAATAAAATATTTTTTTTAAATTTATTTTTAAATTTATTTATTTGTCAGAGAGAGAGGGAGAGAGAGAGAGTGAGCACAGGCAGACAGAGTGGCAGGCAGAGGCAGAGGGAGAAGCAGGCTCCCTAACAAGCAAGGAGCCCGATGTGGGACTCGATTCCAGGACTCTGGGATCATGACCTGAGCTGAAGGCAGCCGCTTAACCAACTGAGCCACCCTGGCATCCCAATAAATAAAGTATTTTTTAAAAAGTTTTCATTATAAATTTATCCATCTGGCTAGGTCACTTTGAAATTGTTCTGATAAAACCAGCACGTTGGCCTCTTTAAGTTCTTGCTCCATAATGATAAATAGATGTGTGTTGAGGTCAAATGGGAAAAAAATCGTTCTTCCCATTCAGATGGGAAGGTTTAAAGCATTATTTTTATGCGAACTTGGGGAAGGAGAATTCCTGGGAAGCTTATATACTAAATTCACATCATTATGATTTCACTTTGCTTTTATCTCTTTGTCATTGGTTTTCCGTCCTTGTGACACTTCACACAGGAGGGGAATGATTTCGTCCAGTTGCTCAAACTCCTTAGATTTCATGAACAGTTCATTCATCAAGTAATTCCTCATTAAGTGCCAAAAGAAGGGACAATGTGCCTTTTGTGATAGTTTCATATTAGTTTGTGAAGGAAGGGACATAAAGCCTAGTGAACATTTATTAACACTATTAATAGCTATTTTACAATCTCCCATTAGTACAACCTACAGAAAATCTTAAGCATTAAGCACAGTATCTGATATATGGAAGGTTCTTGATAAATGTGAATATAATTGGAATTTAAAAAAGGTAAAGAAAAGTGCAAGCTTCCAGATAGATTTAGAGAGGTAGGCAAATATACAGATATACCCATTTTTATAATTGTAAAAAATTATCTACAGATTTCATTTATTCATTCATCAGTTTATTTAACCACTCTTTTATTGGACGTGTATTTACTGAACACCTTATTAGATAGGCACCCAACACTGGAGATGAGCTGTGAGGAAATAAAGATGAACTAAAACTGACTCTACTTTTACGTTGAATTTGATCTAGTAAGACTTGCTCAACACAAGTTTAATTCAAGGCGATACTTGCTAAAGGCAATATAAATAAAATGCTAAAGAAACAGAGGGGTGGGGAGAACTTTGCCTCCAACTGGGTAACCAAAGGGGTTCATGAAGTAGGTCACAAGTAAACCAGTGGTGAGATCTAACTGGCACTGGGAAGTATGGGGAGGAGGGAAAACGGCATTCTTTTCAGGGGACCCAGTGTGACTAGGTGTCATCAGAGTATATGTCAAGGCATGTGGATTGGACTGTAGCTTAGGATATTGGACGATGGTGAGCTATGTGCTGGAAGTGGCTCATAGCTACTCTGCACCCTGCCTGCCCTCTCCCGGTTCACGGGGAGCTAGAAGACTGGGTGCTGCATTTCCCAGCCTCCTTTGCCAGCGGGCTTATGTGAGGTCCTGCCCAGGAGGGAAGCTACCATACTCCTGGTTTGGGTTGTGGGTTCTGGAAGTGTTGGCAGTGGCTTCAACAGAATCAGAGTGGGGAGGAGCGTGAGATCCTAGGTAGCCTCAGTGCTGGTGACTTCCCCAGCGGAAGCAAGACAGCTCTGGCAACATCAGAGTAGTGGGTGCAAGCTCAGGGGCTCTTAGTGACACCACTGGATACACCGTTTTGTTTTTTTTTTTTTAAATCAACATTATTGAAGCATAATTTACCTGCAATAAATTGCATCTATTTAAAGTGTGTAATTTGGAGCACCTGGCTGTTTCAGTTTGTAGAGCGTGTGACTCTGGATCTCAGGGTCATGAGTTTGAGCCCCATGTTATACATGGAGCCTATTTGAAATAAAAAAAAAATAGCGTATAATTTGGTGAGCTCTGATGGATGTATATATCTGTGCAACTACCATTATAATCCCGAGGGTGTTTTGAAATAGTGAGCACTTCTGTTTCCTTCCCAGGGCCCCTTACTGTCAATCAGCCCTTCTGTTACTGCCCGAGATGACATCTGATCTGTTTGTTTTTTCTAAATAACTATCAGATTTTTTTCAACCCTGGTATAATGGACATGTAGGGGTGGATAATTCCCTGTTGTGGGGCAGGGGGAACGTCCTGGGAATTGTAGCATGTTTAGCAGCACCTCGATTTCTACCCACTGAATGCCAGTCAGTAGTACCTCCCTCTCCCCAGCTGTGACAACCCCAAACGGCGCCACACGTTGCCAGATGTCTCGGGAGAGGCAAAATCACTCCCAGCAAAGAAGCAGGGCTCTAGTTTCAGGTGCATTTTCTCTAATGCCATTTTATAACGTGTACTCTCTGGTGTCGGGTTCCTTTCACTCTCAGTACACTCATTTTGAGATTTGTCCCTGATGCCGCATGTATCAATAGTTCATTTCTTTTTATTGCTGGACGGTATTCCATTGGGTGGATGTATCCCAGTTGGCTTATCTACTCACAAACTGAGGAACATCGGATTATTTCCAGTGTTTGGCTGTTGTGAATCAGGCTGCTATGAACATTTGCTTGCAAGTCTTTCTGAGGGCATACATTTTTAAGATTTTTTTTTATTTAAACCCAATTAGCCAACATACAGTACATCATTAGCTTCAGATGTAGTGGTCAGTAATTTATCAGTTGCGTGTAACACCCAGTGCTCATTGCATCATGTGACTTCCTTAATACCAGTCACTCAGTTACCCCACCCACCACTCACCTCCCCTCCAGGGACCGACAGTTTGTTTCCTTTAGTTAGGAGTCTCTCATGGTTTGTCTCTCTCTGATTACTTTCCATTCAGTTTCCCCTCCTTTACCCTATGATCTTCTGTGCTGTTCTTATATTCCACATAGGAGTGAAAGGGCATACATTTTCATTCCTCTTCAGTAAACACCTGGAAGTGCATTGCTGGGTCTGTATGGAAGGTTTATGTAAACTACATAGAAAACAGCCAAACTTCGTGTATGTCAAAAGACACAACACTTTAAATCCACTCTCAAAACAATTTTCAGGTATATAGTGACATACCATCCAGTACATGTACATTGTTGTGCAACAGATCCCCAGAACCCTCTCCTCTAGCCTTCCTCACACTCTCTCCTTTTTTTTTTTTAAGATTTTATTTGAGAGAGCGAGAGAGAGAGCACAAGAGGGGGAGAGGGGCAGAGGAAGAAGGAAAAACAGAGAAGCCGCTGAGCAGGGAGCCTGATGCGGGACTAGATGCCAGGACCCTGGGATCTTGACTGGAGCCGAAGGCAGACGCTTAATGGACTGAGCCGCCCAGGTGCCCCTTCTCTCCCTCTTTCCACAAATAAGTAAGTCTTTAAAAAAAAAATGCCATTGAGATTTTGATAGCAATTGCATTGGACCTGCAGATTACTTTGGGTAGTATGAACATTTTATCATATTAAGTCTTCTAACCGATGACTATGGGGTATTTTCTCATTTATTTTGTGTCTTTCAAATCTCTTTTGTAAATGTTTTTTGATTGTTTTAGAAAGGGAATAAGGGGGGTGGGAAGAGGGAGAAAGACAATTTTAAGCAGGTTCCATGCCCAGTGTAGAACCTGACACAGGGCTCGATCTTAAAAAACCCTGAGATCATGACCTGAGCTAGAATCAAGAGTCAGATGCTTAACTGACTGAGCCACGAGGTGTCCCTCTTTTGGCAATGTTTTATCGTTTTTAGTACATAAGTCTTTCATCTCCTTAGTTACATTTATTCCTAAATATTTTATTCTTTTTGGTGTTATTGTAAATTATTGTCTTAATTTCCTTTTCAGTTTATTCACTGTTATAGAAAAGCAATTGTTTTTGTGTGCTGATTTTGTATCCTGCAACTTTGCTGAATTCATTTATTAGTGCTAACAGGGATTTTTTTAAAAAATTATTGAATCTTTGGGATTTTCTAGATATTAGATCATGTCATCTTCCCACATAGCTTTCTTTTTTTTTTTTTTAAGATTTTATTTATTTATTTGACAGAGATCACAGTAGACAGAGAGGCAGGCAGAGAGAGAGGGGGAAGCAGGCTCCCTGCTGAGCAGATAGCCCGATGCGGGACTCGATCCCAGGACCCTGAGATCATGACCTGAGCCGAAGGCAGTGGCTTAACCCACTGAGCCACCCAGGCGCCCCAGCACATGGCTTTTTTTTTTTTTTCCTTTCAGTGTGGATGCTTTTTTTTTTTCTTGCTTAACTGCTCTGGCTAGGATTTCAAATAGAAGTGATGAGGGTAGGCATCCTTGTCTTGTTCCTGATCTTAGAAAGCTTTTAGGTTTTCACTGCTGAGTATGACGTTCGCTGTGGGCTTTTCATACACTTTTAATACACTGAGGTAATTTCCTTCTATTCCTAATTTGTTGAGTGTTTTTTTAATCATGAAAGCGTGTAGAATTCTGTCAGATGTTTTTTCTGCATCAAGATGATCCTGTTATTTTTATCCTTTGTGCTATTCATGCGGTGAATCACATGTTGAGATATATGATCCATTTTAAGTTAATTTTATGTATGGTGCGAGGTAAAGCTTGGCATTCATTTTTACCCAAGAATTTTGTGATCAACTTCTTATATTAAATTCCCTTCTTTTTAACTACCAAGAGTGATTTCATTTTCCTGACTGGTCTCCCTGATTATAGTGACGAGGTTGGAAGGATAGGCTATATGAAAATGCTGGGGAATTTGAACGCCAGGCTAACATGTCGTGAATCGTTTATTAACACACATGTGTTATATTACGTTGTGCATAAGAAGTACTTGCTTAAATCGCTGAAAAATAAACAGTTTCAGTTTCTCTCTCAACAAAATAGTGATAATAATACTTTTTTGGCAGAGTGTAATGAGATCTGGTACATTTATGCAGAGATAGACATACGCATGCGCACACACAGCACTTTGCGCCACCGTGTGTCCAGCAGGTGCTATGTCAGATGATGTCTTGCTATTATTGTACTTAATAAATTTACTCAGAACCTGCTCTATTCCTTTCCCGTGAAGACTCTTGGCTTCCTTCTTTTCCCATTAATGTGCTGGTAAGACAAGGGGGTACCCTCTCTTTCCCTGTCACTATCCTTCTGTTGCTGTTTTGTCCTATTTCCTCAGTGTTCTTGGATGTAGGCTGATGCATCAACATTTCTTTAAGAGCTCATTTGCCCGGTGACAGCCCTATCCCTCCTGCTTGTAGCAGTGTCACTCTGACACAAGATAGCCTAACCCAAGAGTCAGAGGAAACTAGAGAACAGGGCTCTGAGGGAAACACAAAGTCTGGCTTAAAGGTCAAGCTGCAGAACACGGCCAACTTGGGAATCTTGCCCTTTGCTCTGGAAGGGACTGAGGAGGGCAGAAGCAGGAACACAGTTTCTTACACATACCTTTCTGAAAGAAAGAAGCATTTTAAATAGGGACTCTGCTGAAATATAAGTCCTCAAGAAGAGCAGAAGCAAACTGCAAGGTAATACATAGTTGAGTGCTAGAGACGAGACACTGCCAGGAGCACATTTGGGTCTCTGTATGCAGGCATCATTTCACATCAATCTGTTCTCCTACTGCAATCAATTTCAAGTTGTTTTTTTTTTTTTTTAAGATTTTATTTATTTATTTGACAGACAGCGAGAGAGCACAAGCAGATGGAGAAGCAGGCTCCTCGCTGAGTAGGGAGCCCAATGCAGGACTTGATCCCGGGACCCTGGGATCATGATCTGAGCCAAAGGCAGACACTTAACTGACTGAGCCACCCAGGCACCCCTCAATTTAAAGTTTTTACTATGATTATCATTTCTGACCATTCTGACCATCTGCCCCACGGAGCACATGGAGAAGCCTGCTTATAAAACTTCAAGACTGCAAGTCATTTGTTTAGAGGAACCCCTGGTTGCCTCTATCTCCTCCAACAAATACAGCATAATTCACCTTTGGCTGCTGTGAGGATAGCTTAGGACCTGGTGTTTTGGGGCAGGAGGCGAGGACTCTAAGTAGTGGTACAAACAAGCCCTCCAAAACTGTTAGATTCATCTCAGCTAAAGAGGCCCGATGTTCTGACCTAGAGCACGAGTTGATATCCCAACAATAAACTACTGAAATCCGCAGTAATTGGGATGGCTATGCCTTCCTGGAAAATCTAATGGATTCTATCTAAAGCACATAGCTTTAGCAAGAACAGCGGCCCAGTCATACATGATAAGATGATAACCTAACCCATTCCTCTGGCTTGCAGAACACAATTTCTAGCTCCTTGTGTTTAGGGTAGAAAACAGAATTTTAATCAGTGTTTGGCCATGCAGTGGGAATTCCTTGCCATGAGTTTAAGGTAAAGATAGAGGGGATACAAATGATATAATGTGATATATATTTGATTATTCAGATGACCAAAATCTATTTCTCAGATGTATTTGACCTTCATCCACAGTTTCTGAAAACACATCAGAGCCATAAAGGTGAAATGGGTGTCTTGTTATTAATGAAGGTGGCTTCTGAGACTCACCCAAGGGCAGGAGGTCCAACCATGTGGTTAGAGAGCCAGAACGTTTAGTCCTGCCCTGACCTCCAGGGAAAGGAGAGGGGCTGGAGGGTTGAATCAGCCAGTGACTTAGTCATGACTATGTAATGAAGTCTTCATTAAGACCCAAGAGAACACCTTTCTGGGCCCTTTTTTCCCTAAAAGCTTCCACACTTGGGGAACCAGAATGCTTCAGAGCCAGGCGCCAAGCTCCATGAGGATAGAAGCTCCTTTGTTTGGGACCTCGCCATAGGTATCTCTTCCTTTGTTGTTCATTCATATCCTTTACTAAACTTTATCATATCCTCTAATAAACTGGGAAATATAAGTGTTTCCCTGAGTTCTATGAGCTATTCTAGCAAATTTTTTAGAAAGATCTATTTATTGGGGTGGGGGGGGGGAGTGTGGGTGCACAAGCAGGAGGGGCAGAGGGAGGAAGAATCTCAAGCAGACTTTGTGCCGAGCGTAGACCCAGACGTGAGGCTTCCATCTCACATCCCTGAGATCAGGACCTGAGCCGAAACCAAGAGTCAGATGCTTCACCAACTATGCCACCCAGGTGCCCCTGTTCTAGCAAATTAATTGAACCTAAGGAGGAGGTTGTTGGAACCAAAAATCTGTAACTGGTCAGCCAGAAGCAGGAAGAAACAGCTGGGGCCTGTGACTGGCATCTGAAATGGTGGGCGGGGCCGTCCGCGGGACTGCAGCCTTGACCTGTGCATAGATGGCGTCACAGTTGAGTAGACTCGGACATGCTGCTGATGTCTCAGAGCTGCTCCCGCTGTGTGTGTGGAGTCTCCACCCCCAACTGGAATTGGATGGGGGAACATTAAGCTGAGTCAGACATTTGTCCTCCATTCTGCCCCTTGGGGAGAGAAACCACTGCTCTTCCACTCTCTTGGGCCTTCTTTCTTTCATAACCAAGCAGATAAAGCCAGAAGGGCCTTCGAGTCAGGCCATCAAATGAGATAACGGACAGAGAACGTTTAGCCTAGTTTCTGGTTCAGAGAAGCCCTTAATAAAATGTAGGTGTTGATGGTGGTACTGATAAAGCTGGAGCTGCTCTTCATGTTGTTTGTGGGCGCATAAACCCATCTTCCCCACTTCTAAGAGAGGAGGCAGCCAAGGAATCCATCATCACACGCTGGTTGAATGGTACAATGCTTGGTATTAGGTCAGTGTTGAGATTAGGCGTTCTAACTTCTTAAACAGCTCTTTCCAACTGTTTCCACTGAGCCACTCAGGCACCCCTCAAGTTTTTCTTTTTAAGATTTTATTTATTTATTTGACAGAGACACAGCGAGAGAAAGAACACAAATAGGGGGAGTGGGAGAGGGAGAAGTAGGAAGGAAGAAGAGAAGGGAGGCCGATGTGGGACTCAATCCCAGGCCCCTTAAGGCAGACGCTTAATGACTGAGCTACCCAGGTGCCCCTTCAACTTATTTTTTTTCCTCAAACTTGTTTTTCAGATTTAATCATATTCTGTATTTAATTCTTTTTAAATGCTGTTAAAGAGTCCATCTAAAAGTATGCTATATTTTATGTCTTTCTAAAATGGAAGACATTTAGATTATTCAAAATTTCTGACTACTACAACAATTTTTCCTTGTATGTATCTTCTAGTACACTCTCTGTAAACGTTAGTTTTCTTTTCCTTTCCTTCTTTTCAGAGTAAGAATACACAATCACTTTTTTCACTAGGGAAGGGGTGTTTTAAGGAGTTTCATATAGCTCCTAGATGCTATCATTTCTTTTGGCTTCCAGAAAATAAACATCAGAAGAATAAAAGAAATGAACTGTCAATGACCACCTTTAATCGCTAGTCCCAAAAAAGATGGATTATAATAGCTGGTCCCTTGCCTATATCTATCACTGTATTCCATGATTACGGCAAGGGTCAATGAGGATGGAAGGTGAGGGTGGGTAACAGCACCAGTAGAAAATGGTAGATTTGGCCCAAAATTGTTCTAAGACCACTTTTCACATTTATAACTATTATTGTTGTTGGCATCATCATCACCATTATTCGTTCATTATTTGCTTTCATGTATAATGTTCTGTCAGAGATTTGAGTTCATTGGAAAGCAGGCTGCCTGAAACTCAGAAAGGCTCAGTTCGTCTCTCAAGGTCTCCTGAAGTACCAGTAAGTGGCTGAGCTAGGACTTGAACCCGGTTCTCCTGTTCTTCCTTGGGTGGTTTTTATGATGTTTTTTGCTTTGCTAGCAGTCCAAAGGGGTCTACTGTGGGAGGAACCTGGGGTGCTGAGTGTGGTACATGAGGATGGTGGTAATGATGGAGGTGATGACAGTAACTGGTACAAGAAGAGCCTAGACTCTTCTTTCCACACCGCACTTCCCCAGCATTTAGTGTGGCAATATTCAGAGGCAGATGACTAGTTAATAGGGATAATGGATCTTTGTTGAAACCATTTGTTAAACCCCCTCATTTACTTTATTAATCTGATCTTCATTTTCTTTGCTCATCTGATCTTTATTTCCTGGAAAGCCAAGCAAAACAAAACAAGCACCTAGTAACTATAACGAACTTCAACGAATGCCTCTTCCTAGGACGATATAGTAGGAGGGAGGTAGACCAGTACTTCACCAGACCCTGTGGTGGGGACTTTTCATTTTTCATTAGCCTCCACAAAACCAAACGTTTATCTCTTAATGACATTTGAACTGTCCTACATTTGCACTGGGTTTGAAAATGGGTTTTGCTAGTAAAAACCCAAATAAAAAGAAGGGTGTGGGCCAATGCCAGCCTTCCGCACAATGGCAGTTTGCATCCTGCTGACTTGGTCTCTGGTAAGTGGGGTAGGGACTCTTGAGTGATTTTCTTCTTGGCTCCTGCCAGTTCCTTCCCACTGGGAAGGGTGTGGCCAGAGGTCAGAAAGTAGCGCTGCCCACCATGATGTTGCTGCTCCTTTTCTGAAGAGTGCCTGTAATCCACAATATTCCTGACACCTGATTAATAGCACTGCCTTATTTCGATATTTAAATATTCCACCCATGCATGTGTTTTTCTCTTAACTAGAGCAGACTATTAGCTCTTGGAGGGCAGGGGTTTATTTTACATAGACACAGCCAAACCTCCATCCCCAATGCTATATAAATAAAAGAAATATAATGGTTACCACCTACATGCATTAAATGAAAGAATGGAAAGATCTGAATAAATCATATTGGTTTTAAAAAGGCTAAAAACATGATGGGAAACTCCTACTTTTCTTTTCTTTGATTCAGTAGACTCCATGCCCAGCGTGGAGCCCAGCTTGGGGGTTGAACTCACAACCCTAAGATCAAGGCCTGAGCTGAGATCAAGAGCTGGGTGCTTGGGGTGCCTAGGTGGCTCAGGTCATGGCCCTGGTCCTGGGATTGAGCCCCACATTGGGCTCCCTGCTCAGCTGGGAGCCTGCATCTCCCTCTGTCCTTCCCCCTGCTTGTGCTCTCTCTCTCCTCTCTGTCAAATAAATAAAATCTTAAAAAAAAAAAGAAAAGAAAGAAAGAAAGAGCTGGGCGCTTCACCAACTGAGACACCCAGGCACCCCCTGGTCATCTTTCTAATAAATATTCCCAAGTTTTCATTGATATGAATCACAACTATGGATCAAATTTAAAAAACCACTGGGACTATGCCCAACCGACTGAGCCACTCGGGCACCCCCAGACTCCTACTCTTCTAATTTCAATGCTGTGCAGGAGAACATTACATTAGGGCATCAAGTGGGCCCGTAAAATAAGCTAAGAGAAATAAGATCTAGACTACATGGTAAGTGAGATAAGTGTTTCATTTATTTATATGGGCCAGGAATCTCATTCTTGTTCTTCCCAGCCCCATCACCTTAGCAGGTATCTTCTTCTTTTTTTTAAAATTTTTTATAAACATATAATGTATTTTTATCCCCAGGGGTACATGTCTGTGAATTGCCAGGTTTACACACTTCACAGCACTCACCATAGCACATACCCTCCCCAATGTCCATTACCCCACCCCCCTCTCCGGACCCCCCTCCCCCCAGCAACCCTCAGTTTGTTTTGTGAGATTAAGAGTCACTTATGGTTTATCTCCCTCCCAATCCCATCTTGTTTCTTTTATTCTTTTCCTACCCTCCTAACCTCCCATGTTGCATCTCCACTTCCTCATATCAGGGAGATCATATGATAGTTGT
>PISX010017728.1:0-42580 GCA_004024625.1 Mellivora capensis | reverse complement strand
GACAGTCAACAAAACAAAGAGGCAACCCACGGAATGGGAGAAGATATTTGCAAATGACAGTACAGACAAAAGGTTGATATCCAGGATCTATAAAGAACTTCTCAAACTCAACACACACAAAACAGATAATCATGTCAAAAAATGGGCAGAAGACATGAACAGACACTTCTCCAATGAAGACATACAAATGGCTATCAGAGACATGAAAAAATGTTCATCATCACTAGCCATCAGGGAGATTCAAATTAAAACCACATTGAGATACCACCTCACACCAGTTAGAATGGCCCAAATTAGCAAGACAGGAAACAACGTGTGTTGGAGAGGATGTGGAGAAAGGGGAACCCTCTTACACTGTTGGTGAGAAAGGGAGTTCTATAGCTTCTAGGAAGATTGCACTTTCCCTGAAGAGCCTACCCAGCTCAGGTGCTGACAGGACACCACAAGACTTCAGTCCTTTGAAACAAGCTTCCCCAAGTGCCAATTAAAACATTGGAATTAAAAACTCATTAAAGAATATGTAAACCAGAATAAAAGAGAAGGATATCCAGGGACCCATTTCTGCAGGCTCCTTTAGGGGATATCCTCTCTAAACATTTAGAACTGTATGAAGAAAGAATACAGAGGAAAAAACAAATACTAATTAATATATTAATAATAAAAGTACTGGGATGCCTAGATGGCTCAGTTGGTTAAACACCTGCCTTCTGCTCAGTCATGATCCTCGGGTCCTGGGATTGAGCCCTACATCAGGCTCCTGGCTCATTGGGGAACCTGGTTCTCCCTCTGCCTCTCCCCCTGCTCATGCTCTCTCTGTCTCTTTGCATCTCTCTCTCTCAAGTGAATAAAAAAAAATAAAAATAAAGTAGTGCATCATCAAAGAGAGCTCTCACAGACTCATTGCCCGAGTATCAGTTACACAAGCTGAAAAAAAAAAAGTGGGTCACAAGCTACAAAACTATACTGTCGAAAATAGACACATAGATCAATGGAATAGAAATAAAGCCACAATTATATGGTCAATTAATCTTCAACAGAGGAGGAATGAATATACAATGAGAAAAAGATAGTCTCTTAAACAGATAATGTTGGGAAATTGGAAAGCTACATTGCAAAAGAATGAAAGTGGACTTCTTTTTTCTATCATACGTAAAAATAAGCTCAAAATTAAAGACCTAAATGTGAGATCTGAATCCATAAAAATCCTAGAAGAGAGCATAGGCAGCCATTTCTCTGGCACTGGCCATAGCAGATTTTTTTTCCAGATATGTCCCCTGAGGCAAGGTAAATAAAAGCAAGAATAAGCTATTGGGACTACATCAAAATAAAGTTTCTGTACAGTGAAGGAAATAATCAATAAAACTAAAAGCAACCTACTGAATGGGAGAAGATACTTGCAAATGGCACATCCAATAAAGGGTTAGTGTGTAAAATATACAAAAAACTGATACAACTCAATACCCAAAAAACAAATAATCCAATTAAAAAATGGGTAGAAGACATGAACAGACATTTCTCCAAAGAAGACATCCAGATGGCCAAAAGACACATGAAAAGATGCTCAGTATTACTCATCATCGGGGAAATGCAAATCAAAACTACAATGAGATGTCATCTTACTCACATCAGAGTGGTTAAAATAAAAAACACAAGAAGCAACAAATGTTGGCAAGGATGTGGAGAAAAAGGAACTCTTGTGCACTGTTGGTGGGAATGCAAACTGGCACAGTCACTGTGGAAGACAGTATGAAGGTTCCTCCAAAAGTTAAAAATAGAACTACCTTACTACCCAGTAATCACACCACTGGGCATTTACCCCCCAAATACAAAAAACACTAATTCAAAGGATACATGCACCTTTATGTTTACTGCAGCATTATTCACAATAGCCAAATTATGGAAGCAGCTCAAGTGTCTATTGATACATGAATGGATAAAGAAAATGTATATATGTATACATATATGCATATATATACACACACACGCACGTGTGCACGCAACGCACACGCGCACACACACATACAGAGGAATATTATTCTCCCATAAGAATGAATGAAATCTTGCCATTTGCAACAACATGGATAGCCAGAGAGTATTATGCTAATCGAAATAAGTCAGAGAAAGAAAAATACCATATGATTTCACTTCTATGTGGAACTTAAGAAACAAAACAAATGAACAAAAGAAAGTAAAAGAGAGCAACGAACTAAGAAACAGACTCTTCACTAGAGAGAACAAATTGATGGTTACCAGTGGAGGGGGAGGTTGCTGAGGATCTAGAGAAATGGGGAATAGCATATACATATACATATTAGTGTATACGTACCATGATAAAAAAAATAAAATGATAAAAAACCTATACAATCAATAATAAGGGGAGAACAATAAATGTGCTTCGAGAAGAAGGAGGAGGAAGAGAAAGAGTAAAGTGAAAATATTTTTTCTGAATAAATATATTTTAATAAAACATATTTCTGGTTGTATTTTACAAATCTATCCCTGTTTCAGTCCTACGTTGTTTTACCTAAGGTAGCCTAGAGATGAAAACAAACTTTTCATTATCTGGATTGGGCTTAGGAAGAATTTATAAATATTGCCTATACCTACAGCCTCAATAATCTTTGACATGATACAAATGTCCCATAAGCCAAAGGAAAATAGAAGTACAGAAAAATTTGTAAGGAAATCTGGAATAAATAAAAATGTTTACTGAGTACCTTCAATAGAAAACTATGCTTTGTTTAGAGTACATTCTAGCTTATCTGATGTAAGTCTGTTATTGTCCTTGGAGCTATTTACAATTCTTATAAGTTGTAGATAAAACTGATAATCAGGCAAAATAATTGTCTATTGAAAATTCTTATTTACCAATATGCAATAAATTCTGACTAGTGAAGTTTCAATTGACTTCCCTTCCTCATGATGGAAAAACATTTTGCAAATTCATTTCAGTACCCCTGATTTATAAATATGTTTATTCTTTGGATTATCTTTTGAATTAGTTATAATAGCTTTTCTGGTTCCCTCACTTAATTAATAAGTCACATAAAATCTTTGATGCATGTTCATTTTATATTTGTATGAGTCATGCTTTCTTGAATGTTATCCTTTAACAGATTTATCAAACAAAATATTCCACCATTTTCAGATTGAAAAAAAGCCTTGAATTTTTACTGAAAATTGAATGTTGCCATTAGATTAAATTTAAATGAATTTATATATTCTTGTTACATATTTTTGGAATAGTACTCTTGTATGAAAGCACTAATTCCTGCATGATGGACTACCACTTCAAGGCTATTAAGTGCACTGTTTTTCCATAGTATTCTAATTTTTGATGACTTCTGCCTGGAAAATTTTCAGACCAACTCTGGTCCAGGGCTAAGGAAAAGCTGGGATATAGCCATAGAAAATATTAATTCATTTGGCTTGCTTTAGTCAAACCTAAGACTGACAGCAATATAATTCTAAAAATAACTTTGATGACAATGCAATAGCTACAATAGTTGAATAATAACTTCACAATTTACATGTCAGATAATAAGTGAAGGAGCAGGGAAGAGAATATATCCTCCAATCTAATCCTTCATATAGGGGAGGGAGACACAGCTGGACCAAAATTCTGGCCGCAGGTAATCTCACTCCTATACACTTAAGTCCCAGGCAAAATTAAGAATACATTGGAGAATACAACATTGCTGTATTTCAGCTGCCAACCCCTTATGGCTACCTCAACAGCCAATATTCTGTAATCCAGTCTCTGTTGTCAGTAAGACTTTGAGTAACTTTTTCTGTGAAAATATTAATAACTCTTCAAAACAGCAGATGATGGCAAGGATGTGAAGAAAGGAGGTCCCTCTTTCACTGTTGGTGGGAATGCAAGCTGGTACAGCCACTCTGGAAAATAGTATGGGGTTTCCTCAAAAAGTTAAAAATAGAGCTACCCTATGAACCAGAAATTGTACTCCTAGGTATTTACCCAAAGGATACAAACACAGTGATTTGAAGGAGCACATGTACCCCAATGTTTATAATAGCAATGTCCACAATAGTCAAACTGTGGAAAGAGCCCAGATGTCCACCAGCAGATAAATGTAAAGAAGATGTTATGTGTCTATACATAGATGTTATGTCTATACACACACACAACATATATACACACATACATATACATACACACAATACACACACACAATGGAATATTACTCAGCCATCAAAAATGAAATTTTACCATTTGAAATGACATGGTTAGAACTAGAGGGTATTCTGCTAAGTGAAATAAGACAATCAGAGAAAGACAATAATCATATGATTTCACTCATATATGGAATTTAAGAAACAAAATAGGATCATAATGGGAGAGAGGGAAAAATAAGATGAAATCAGAGAGGGAGACAAACCATAAGAGACTCTTATTAATTGAATTTAAATAAAGTTAAAAAAATAAAAAATAAGGGATGCCTGGGTGACTCAGTGGGTTAAGCCTTTGCCTTCTGCTCAGGTCATGATCTCAGGGTCCTGGAATTGAGCCCCGCATTGGGCTCTCTGCTCAGCAAGGAGCCTGCTCCCCACCCCCTGCCTGCCTCTCTGCCTACTAGTGATCTCTATCAAATAAATAAATAAAATCTTTTATAAATAAATAAATAAATAAAATATTCATAACTTTCAACATGGTTTCTTTCTCAGGAGGAACATTATTTTAAAAGAGAATCACAATCCACACATATATAGTCAACCAATCTTTGACAAACAGCACAAGCACTTTAATGGAGAAAGGACAGTCCTTTCAACAAATGGTGCTGGAACCATGGGACATCCATATCCAAAATAAATGAGATAGGGACCTTAAAGCTTTGAAGAAATTAATCCCAAATGGGTTGCAGACCTAAATGTAAAACACAAAACTATAAAATTCCTAGAAGATAACATAAAAGATCTACATGACTTTGGGTTCGGTAATTTTAGAGAACCCCATCAAAAATATAGTCCGTTAAAGAAAAGTTGGAAAGTTGGACTTCACTATAATTAAACACTTCTGTTTTGAGGAAGACACTGTTAGGAGAATGAAAAGATAAGCCACGGTCTGGGAGGTAATGTTTGCCAAACATATATCTGATAAAAGACTTGTATCCAAAATATACAAAGAACTCTTAAAACTCAGAAATAAGTAACCAAAAAACCCAGTTAAAAAACAGGCAAAGGATCTGAACAGATACCCCACCAAAGAAGATATACAGATGGTAAATAAACATAGGAAAAGATGCTCAACATCATATATCATTAGGAAAGTGCAAATGGAAACGATAATGAGATGACCCTCCATACCTATTAGACTGCTTAAAATCCAAAACACCATTAATACGAGTGCTGACAAGGACATCGAGCAGCCGGTAGGAATGGAAAATTTAAGTCACTTTGAAAAACAGTTTGGCAGTGTTTCATAGAGCTAAACGTGGTTTTACCATATGATCCTGCAATTGTAGTCCTAGGTATATATATCCCGAGGAGTTGAAAACTTTTGTCCACCAAAAAAACCTGCACTTGAATGTTTATAACAGCTTTATTCATAATTGTGAAGACCTGGAAACCATCAATTGTCCTTCAATAAGTGAATGGATTAAATTGGTACATCCATACTATGGAATAATCAATGACTGGAAGAAATAAGCTATCAAGCCGTGAAAGGATATGGAGGAATCATACATGCATATTGCTAAGTGACAGAAGCAAATTTGAAAAGGCTACACGCAGTATGTGTCCAACTATATGGCATTTGGGGAAAGGCAATACTATAAAGACAGTTAAAAAAAAATCAGTGGTTGCCAGGAGTTTGTGGGGAGGGAAGAATAGGTAGATCACAGAGAATTTTTACTGTTTTATAAAATACTGCAATAGTAGATACATGATGCCATATATTTGTCAAAACCTACAAAGCTGTTCAAAGATAAGCCCTAATGTTAAGTACAGATTTCAATTAATAATAATGCATCAATATTAGTTAACCAATTATAAGAAATGTACCATATTACCACGAGGATGTTAATAACAGAGGAAACTGCATACAGGTGGAGGGAGAATAGGTATGCTTTCAATGTAATTTTCCTGTAAGCCTGTAAGTGCCCTAAAAACAAACCTATGAAAAAAAATGGGTGAATAAAATGTCTAACACAAAAATGTGAATCACTAGTTGTGAAATATTGGCAGGTGTTTTGTCATAAGCAATTCTCCCAACCTCTCTTCAATTGCATTAAATAAAAGCACTCTTCCTGTCATAATTTGGCCTCCTGAATACTCTGGGAGAATTTTGTTTCATTGTTTTTTCTCTAGCACCATTCCTTTTGTCTACTCCTGCTTAGATTCACTGATGAACAAATATTAGCACTGAGTCTTAAATCCTTACACATTTCACTTCCTTTGCCATTTGCCCATAAAAGTTACCATCCCTTTATTCTGAACTCAAAAACACTTTCCATCCCAATAGGAGCATTCACCAATAAAACATTCACCAATCTGTGATGTCCTCCTCAGGGTCCAGTTTTACATACCACACTCTTCATTCTTCACGATATTTATTGTAAGCATGTTTCTAGCTCTGGCCCAGGAGGACCTGACCTTTTTAGTTATTGTCTTCTATACTGCCGGCTACTTGCCAACATGACTTAACTGTTGAGGGCAACTGTTCAAGATACAAATAGAATTTAGTTATTTTTCTTTCTTTTTTTTCTTTTTAAAGATTTATTTATTTATTTAAAAGACAGGATGAAAGAGACAGCATGAGAGAGGGGAGGGTCAGAGGGAGAAGTGGACTCTGCACTGAGCAGGGAGCCTGATGCAGACCTCGCTCCTGGGACTCCAGGATCATGACCTGAGCTGAAAGCAGTCACTTAACTGACTGAGCCACCCAGGCACCCGAATTTAGTTCATCACAGTTTTAAATATTGCACAAAGGTTATATTTATGGAAAGGATTGATAATTATCCCATTTTACACACATTAGGGAACTGAACATTTCAGTCTAGCTCTGAAAGTTTTAAAACCCAGATCCTTTCAAGGAGACTTACCATATTTCATCCTCTAGATTCTTAATTAACTAACCTATGTCTATTCTTGATGATTCTTTCATAAAATTTCCCAGAGATGTGAGATTAGCGGAATTAATAAGGGCTCTAAATGTTTAAAATATTAGGATTTTTAGATACTGGTTACATGGTTTACCTTGTTCCTTGAATTAAAATAGGAATTAGTTAAAAAAAAAAAGGAATTAGTGCAAATTATTCAATTGTTACCAACAGTTTAAAAGTTTTAAGAGATTTGTCAATCCCACCTAAGAAAAAAAAAGTCAATCAGAGAAAGACAATTATCATAGGATTTCACTCATATGTGGAATTCACAAAACAAAACAGAAGTTCATAGGTGAAGGAAGGGGAAAAAAAAAAACAAGATGAAATCAGAGAAAGAGATAAACTGTAAAAGACTCTTAACTATAGGAAATAAACTGAGGGTTGCTGGAGGGGAGGGGGACAGGGGACTGGGGTAACTGGGTGATGGACATGAGGGAGGGCACGTGATGTAATGAGCACTGCATACTATAAGCAACTGATGAATCACTAAACTCTACCTCTGAAACTAATAATATATTATATGTTAATTAATTGAATTTAAATTTAAAAAAAAAGGGGGGGGGGCGCCTGGATGGCTCAGTCGGTTAAGCGTCTGCCTTTGGCTCAGATCATGGTCCCAGTGTCCTGGGATTGAGCCCCACGTCAGGCTCCCTCCTCAGTGGAAAGCCTGCTTCTCCCTCTACCCCCCTGTTCATGCTGTCTCTTGTGTACACACTCTCTCTCTCACAAATAAATAAATAAAAATCTTAAAAAAAAAAAGAAAAAAAGAAAAATTTCATTGAGATATCTGATAACAGCCTTTATTTAATAATTATCATCTAGCCAATTTAATGATACAAATAATTCATCAACTTTAACAATTACTTTAATAATTTAAATATCTGTAGAAAAAAATAAACTACTGACAATACTCCCCTATTAAAAAGTTTATCTTTGCTTCTCCAGCTGAAGTGTTTAGAAAGAGAAGTTATTCAAACAAATATTGTAGAACCCAACTCTTATTTCCAATTTATAAACAATAAAAATAAAACATACTTATTGATTGTGCACTAGGTGCACGCCACTGTGAGACATACAAGGATAAGAAAGATGGGGTTAGACATAATTCCATCTGAATTGAATTTTGAAAAGTAGAAATGGGAAGACGTTCAATGTAAAAGAGAAAGAAGCATTAAGTTGGCTGGAAATAATTTGGTATTTATTAAGCAGAGCTGAGTGTCTGTTTTGACCAAAGTAGGTATACCAGATCAGCAGGAGGGAAAAGCTTGAAAAATAGGACCAGGAAAAAGAGAACAAAAAGAACACTGAAAGTCAGGTTAAGAATTTCTTTAGTAGACAATGGGGAATAACTGAAGGTTTGTGAGACATTTTGAAGGTAATTCAGAAGCAGATAGGTAGGATTGACTGGAAGTGGGGAAAATTATTATGTAAATATGTTATAGTAAATATATTTTGTATAGTATATTAATATATATGTATAGTAAATATATTATGAAATAGTCTGGGGTGCCTGGGTGGCTCAGTTGGTTAAGTGTTTGCCTTTGGCTCAGATCATGATCCCAGGGTCCTGGGATCAAGCCCTGCGTTGGGCTCCCTGCTCAGCGGGAAGCCTGCCTCTCCCTCTCCAACTCCCCCTGCTTGTGTGGCCCCTCTTACTGTATCTCTCTCTGTCAAATAAATAAAATCTTTTTAAAAAAATAGTCTAGAAAGGGATTCATTTTATGTGGTGATGGCAGTTCTTATAAGAACCAACTCTAGAATAACTGCACCATAATCACTGTAGCAAACAACGAGAAGAGATCAAAGATAACAAAGGAAAATTCTCCTAGAAAACAATACTTTAACCAAGAAAAGGAGGTGCTGGAATACCCACTGTCAGGCTGAATTTGTTTTAAAACTGTTGTACAATTGTCTTACAAGAAACAAAGATTTCTGTCTGCTTCCTCACAATCCATGAAATTCAGATCAGATCAACCCACCCACAGTGAACAACTAGGAAATGCTGGAAAAAAAAAAATCAAGTTGAAGACATCAGAGAGCTAATGATGCAGTTAAAAAAAAAAAAAAAATAGGCCCATGAGCCAGAAGAAGAAAGAAGTTAAGAGACGTTACCATAGACTTAGGGGCTCTTTTTCCTTTAGGGCTACCTGCCATTTCTGGAAGAGATTGCTAAGAAGCTAGACAGAACTTTCCTCACACTTATGGACCTAGGTAGGACAGGTGTTAGCAAAATTTCCTATAGAGAGCCATATAAAATATAATTTTGGCTTTGGGGGCCATTTGTCTCTAAAAACTACTCAACTTTGTCATTATTGCCTATAGCCTCACATAATATATAAATGAATGGGCATAAGTGTGTTCTAATAAAATTTTATTTACAAAACCAGGTGGTAGGCTAGATTTGGCCTGTGGGTCATAACTCACTAATTTCTGGGTAGAGTAAAAATTGGAAACTATAGCCCTTGCAGGAAGGAAGGCCCTGGTAAAGTGCCCTTGGCTTTGGGTTTTGATTCTGCTAGGTGAGCCAGATGTAGAGTGGCTCTCCCAGAGGCTCAAACTCTTGCTCTAAATCAACTGAATCTCTGAGTTAAGGTGATTAGTTCTCCTAGCCCACCAGAAGCTAATTTAAATCTTGTCCGAAGAAATATAACATTATCAAGAGCTTCAAATTATGTCTATATTTTTTATATAAAATATTCAGCACGTAGTCAAAAAATGATCAGGCATGTGAAGAAATTAGACTTTATAAAAGTCTTAAAAGACTTTTAAAAAGATGGTAAGATACAAATAATGGACTTTAGAATAGTTATACTTAATATACTTAATATACCCAAGAAATTAATGACAAAATTGAGAGTTTTAGCAGAAAATTGAAAAGTCTAAGGAAGGACCAAATGGAAATTCTAGAACTGAAAAATATAATAACAGATATTGGAGAACTCAATGGATGGATTTCACAGGTAAAATAGTTAAGAGCATAAATATTGAAATAAAAGATACACCAGAACTTTCAGAAAGAAGAAAAACAAAAGATTAGTAAAGAATATAAGAAACATAAGGGATTAAAGAGAAGATACACATAATTGAGAGTCACAAATGGAGAGAAGAGAGGAAATGTGGCAGAAATAATATGTAAAGGTATAATAAGCTGAGAATTTTCCAAAATGAAATACATCAACTCACAGATTCAAAGAACCTATCAAACCAAAACAGGCACAGGGAACCTGGGTGACTCAGTTGGTTAAGAATCTGCCTCCAGCTCAGGTCATGATCTCATGGGCGTCCTGGGATGGAGCCCTCAGCTCTCTGCTCAGTGGTGAGTCTGCTTCTCCTTCTGTGATCTCTTTTGTTCTTGTTCTCTCTCAAATAAATAAAATCTTAAAAAGAAAATCCTAAACAGGGACAATATAAGCAAAACCACTCCTAGGAGCATTATACTACAAAACTACAACTACTGAGGCAGGAGGTATGGATTATACCCCATGACCAAGTAGCATTTCTTCCTTAAAGGCAAGGATGGTTCAATATACAAAAATTAATATAATGTACCATCCTGAAAAATTTACTATCCAGGAAAATAAGTATGACCTCTTTAAATATTTCATATTCTCAGGCCACCTGGGTAGCTCAGTCAGTTAAAAGTCTGACTTTTGATTTTGGCTCAGGCCATGATCTCATATTTGTGGGATCAAGCCCCACATCGGGCTCTGTGTGCAGCACAGAGTCTTGCTTGAGACCCTCTTTCCCTCTGCCTCTTCTCCAGAGAGGGCTCATGCCCTCTCTAAAATAAATAAATAAAATCTTTAAAAAATATTTCATAGTCTCCATTTTCTCCTTTTGAAATTCTAATTAATTTTTTTATTAGGCTATGTCATTACACCCTTCATGTTTTTCAACCTCCTTTTCTGGATGATTTCTTCTTGACTATATTCCAGTTTACAAATTCTCCCTTTGTCGATATCTAATATGTTATTTGATTTTTCCATTTAATATTAAATTATATTTTTCCTTTCTAAAAATTCTACTTGATTTTCTCAAATTTCCTTGCTTCTTTTTTAGTGTAAACTTTTTATTTAATTATACACACATATAGAAAAACACAGGAATTATAAAGGTACACTTAATTTTCACAAAGTGAACATATCTGTGTAAACATCACCCAGATCAAGAAATAGAGCAACCCTAGAAACCCAGAACTTCCCTTGTGCCTCTTCTAGTCACTATCTCATAGATGAGATTTGCATGGTCTAACACTTTATATAAATTTAATCATAAAGTATTTTGTTTATAAGATGATAATTATATTATTACAAATAGTTAAGCCTGACATGGGATTCAATCCTACAACCCTGAGATCATGACCAGAGCTGAAATCAAGAGTCAGACACTTAACCAACTGATCAACCCAGGCACCCGGCTCTCTATCTTAATATGGTCAAAAAAGCCTTGCCTCCTGTCCTCTATTTGACTGTTAAAATTGAAGATGATTATTTAGCATCACCAATAATGACACATCATGAGTTTCCAAATATGATGAAAAATATACATCATCCAAGTAGCATTTTTGCCAAAAATGTTTGACCTCAATCTAATCATGAGAAAGAATCAGAAAAATCCAGACTGTGGCACATAAGATATTGACAAATAATGATGCTCTAAAAATTCAGAATTTCTCCAAAAAAGAAAATACTTGTTTTGTTTTTTTAGAAGCTAAACCAGGAGTCTTACATGTGTTTTCTTGAATTAAGCAAATACCTGAATCATTAAAATATAGCTTAAAAGGAGACTTTGGGGGTTCCAATTTAATTTTTTTTAAAGCTCAAGTTTTTGAGAAATCTATTTTATAGTAGTTTTGAGTCTCAACTAAGCCAAACAAGATTAATAGAAATGAAGTACCCAAAACAAACGTGACAGAATGGAAAAAATAGAATTTTAAAGATTTGACAATTGATTTGTTTAGGACATGGTGTGGAAGGTATAATAGCAGTAGCCCTCATAAAGACATCTACATCATATTCCCTGGAACCTATGAAATTACATGTCAGATTACATGTCAAAGAGAAGTAGAATGTCTACTTGCATTCTCCATCCAAGTAGAATTAAGATTGCTAATCAACTATGACCCTAAAATAGGGAGATTATTCTGGATTATCTGGGTGGACCAAATCTAATTTCAGGGTTTCTTAAAAGGGGGAAGCGGGCAATGGCGGAGAAGCAAATAGATGGCAGTGTGAGAGGGGCTTGGCCTGACATTGTGGGCTTTGAAGAGAGAAGAATGGGGCCATAAACCAAGAAATGTAATAAGCCTTAGAAGGCCAAAAAAAAAAAAAAAAAAAAAAAAAAAAAAAAAAAAAAAAAAAAAAAAAAAAAAGGCAAAGAAACATTCCCCCAGAGTCTACAGACAGGAACACAGCCCTGTCAACACCTGGAACTTTAGTCCAGAGAAAACCATTTTGGAGCTCTGACCCCCAGAACTGTAAGTTAATAAATTGCATTTCAATAAACTAGTACTTGTGGAAATTTGTTACAGAAGGAATAGGAAACTAATATGAATGGGTATATAAGGAAGAAATCACCACAAATGATTCTTGGAATAAAGGTGTAACTTATAGAAATGTAGCAGCTCAACTAGGAAGCAGCTTTTGGAAGGAGTAGTTTAATTTTGAGCACTAAGCTGCAACAGAAGTCTAGTGAGTGGTCTAGAGTCAGGTTTTGGAGTTAAAGAGGCCTGGTTCTTATTATGGCTCTGTCTCTTACAAGCTGTTCAAACTTGTTCAAGATACTAAACCTTTCTTTGGCTCAATTTTTTGGTCTTAAGTGGGGATAATAATAGCACCTACGTACGCCATAGAGTATTATAAAGAGAAATAAATGAGATGATTTATGCAAGGTCCTTATACTTGGCTGGCATGTGCTCAAATGTTGATTAATGAGGAGGAGGAGGAGGAGGATATAGAAGGCACAGAAGGCTGTGCATTATTTTTAAAGCACAGGCGATTAAACAAGTTTAACCACTTGTTTTATGACTAAATGATCAGTGTAGGAATACAAGATGTAAATTAAATTACCTTGTTTGCTTGTTTAGAAGGGATGTGACTGTATACACTATTTCTGCTTAAATTACTATTCTTAAAAATTGTGTATATATGCACTCAAACTTATAGATGCAATAGTATTCATTTTCTAAGTTAAGATTTTGTTCCTTCTTAAAGGATGTTTGCTCTGCTGGATCCACACCCCACCATTCTGTGCCAATACTAACAAGGTATCTCACACCTCTTTTAAACGGAGTCCTATGTTTCCACACAGAATGGTTCTGTTTGGATAGGGGAAGTTGGCATAAAGAGAAGCCCAAACCATTGGCAAAATCACTGGGATGCACACTATCAAAGGCTCTGTGTTGACTCCCCCCATTTAATTTTAACTTTTTAAAAAACCAGATAAAAAATAATCATATCTTTCATTCTGAAGGAGAGACCTCTTTACTAACCACCTTAAAAATAGTCTAGGATTTTATCCATTCTGTTTTTATTTGTAAGACATTTGCTTGCAACCGAAATGGTTTGTGATGCATGATTTCCAAAGTGGTCCTTCTTCTGTTAACTGAATTAGATGTCTCACAAAAGACTGACAGCAATGCCAAATTAGTTGGACTGCAAACAGATACTGCTAATCCAAAAATTAACCAATTTCCTAGAGACATTGAGGCTATCACCACCCATATGTGTTAAAACAAGGACCAAGGGTGCCATCCACAGGGCATCTCTGGGCCTAGGCTAGCAAACCATTCAAGCTGAGATGTCAAGACCCCTGCAGAGTAACCTTTAAACAATACTGTATTTGTGTATGTTTCAATAAGGTTTCAACCTCTGATTAGAAGGGGGAAAATAGAAAAAAATTAACTTGCCAGCTCAACCTGGTAGTATAAAAACTGAAACCAATGGCTGTCTGTTGGAAAACTAGGAAGAAAACTCTTGATTTAAATAGGGATTTTAAAAACTGAAAAGGCGACACAGCACTATTAGCTAAAATAAATACAGGCATGCCTTGGTATTTATGGCACCTGTCATCAGAAAATCTCTGTGCCCTTCTTGGGAAGACCCTGAGAAAAAGCTTTTCAGTAACTGAAAAGAAATTGTAAGACAGACTAAAAGCAGAAGTATTCTAGTCAAAGATTCTCTTGTGTATTCATAGAAAGCTTTTACCTAAAAGTCAAGTCAGCATATTCTTATCCTCGAGAATTCAGTGGAGTCTGAAATTTTGAATACATTCTTATATTAAGATTAGGCACTTCCAAAGACATATATCTTTTTATAAAAAATTTATTTCTCTGTAAATACAAATTCCAACATCACAAACAATAGTCCAGTGGAAAAATACTTAGCCATTAACATTGAAAACTTTTTTAAATTTAATAAATAGAACTTTGGCATTCAAAATTCTAGCTGTAAACCCTATTAAAAAACAAAAACAAAAAAATAACCCCTTTACAAAAAAAGAGGCAAGAATGATAGATCAGAAGGCATAAGCCAACCAGTGGCTTCACATTCTTTTTACAATAACTGTATTTCAATTAAGTCACGACCACTCTGTATTTACACATGAGGTATTCTGGGTGGTTCAAAAACTGAACCTAGTTTACAAAAACCACCAGTCATAGTGACTGATTATACACTCTGCTGTGCTTTTAATGTAACCACCTAGCTAGCACCTTACTACTTCTTGTCATCACACCACTGTGATGCCAAATTTTATGTTTCTGTATTTAAATATTTATACATATATGTACACACATATACACACAAATAACTACATTCTGGAAGGAGTTTCCTGCTTACTATACTGGGGAAAGGCTGGGCTCCAAAGACATATATCCTCTGATGTTTCCTAACCTAAGGTATCTAACCTAATAATGAAAACCTGCTCCTTGCTTATGAAAAAATTCTTAATCAGGTCTATTTACAGAAGAACAAGGTGCAATAATCATCAACATTCTTATAACTCATGTAAAACAGAAATGAACGCTTACTGCAGGCAAAAAGGCACAAAAGGTTCTCTCTGTATGCAGCTGCAATAGTGTTGTTAATGACTTACTGACTTCAAACTACATTAATATACTCAATACTTCTTTCAAGTAAGAAAAAAAAAATCCAAAAGCTTTCCCCTTTCATGATTAAATGTATAATATTATCATGCAGCAATATATCACCATGGCATCTTGGGGTAAAGTTGGAAATTATACTCTTTCACCAAATAGGAAATTATTTTTCTTGTTTTGTGAACACTGAAAATTGTCAAAAACGGAAACAAAATGAATTAACTTTGGCTCTGAGAGCTATAGCTACTGGCAGTTTCAAATGATATAGTCTGAGTGAGCATGGTTATAAGAATTGCTTATTATTGTAATTACATATCTATAATGATAGAAATCTCATAAGAGATTTATATTATATTATTTATATATTATTATATTATTTCTATAATGATAGAAATCTCATAAGAGAATGCCAATAATTCAAACTAAAGGTTTGCCTGAGCTGAACTATGCTATGTAAAATACAGTCCCAAATTCTCAGTTACTAAGTTATCCAATGAACGATTACTGATATCGAAAGAACATTTTTCCAATAAAGTAGTTCCTTTAAAAATATCCTCTAAGGGATTTCTAGTAATGTCTTGAACTATGACAAAATTAATTTATAAGCTCATTACTGAGTTAGAAATGTACAATATCCACTTTAGCAACACTTTGCAGCCCTTGAGATTGTCTTTAAAAAGCTACTGAAAGAAGCGTACTTCAGTTGACTAAACTGTCATGACCAAAATAAATTTCACAAAAAATAATGTTGTTAATATTAAATACTGAATCCCATTTCAAATATAAAAAGGGACAACACTTATTTAAAAAAGAAATCCAGGCATGACTGATCTAGTCACTACTTAAGCTTTTAAAATTAGAGGCCACTGAAAATTTACTAACAGCTTAACTAAAGTATCCTTCAGACATCAAAAGAAAAGACAACTAACTATTGTGCCTTTGATTCCGTTATTTCTGTCTGCACAGGTAAGTGGGTCTTTTATTGAGATACTGTTACTTTATCCCTGCTTTAGTGTGACTGAGGCAGAATAATCTCAATTTCAAAATCCAGAAGACCAATAATAAATGTTAACACTGCATGAGATACTTCCTAAGAAGACAAGCATTTAATTCACAAAAGCATAATTAAAACGTTTTCACATCTAAGGAAATAACCCAATAGATTTAACTTCAAAATTTAGGTTAATTTTCATCTCAGACATGTATCAGTATAATAACGTCTGAGAACATCCTAGTTCAAACTAGGATAAGACACTTAGTGTTTCTATTTGCCCATCTTACTTGACCTAACAGTCAAATCTTTGTTTTCAATGAGATATCAGTATTATTACATTCTAACAGAAGAGGTTATCTTGGGAAAGGGGAATTTTCTGAAAAATAAAATTAAAATTAAATGCTGACAAATAGAATACTACTATTTCATTTCCCCCAAAATATCCCCTCCAAGACTGTCTACTTCCTATCTAGGTCCCTTCACAAATTCCAAACTCCAAGAGATTAATTTTGTAACTCAGGGTTAAACTTAAACTATCACATCTTATTTTCCTTTTTTACTTATGAGGAGGTAGACATTTTGGAAACGGAAATACACCAGTAGTAGTCAATTTTCTAAATTAACACATTTTTACCTCAAGACATGTGAATTAAGTCAAATTCTGTAAGTTTTAAAAGAAAACTTATTTTAAATATTAAATATTTTACCCTAAGTCAGAAAACAAAAATATGTCTACAGTAAATTAAAGCAAATGACCAAAAGTTTGTTTAAAACAACACTAATAACCATAAAACCCAAAAACATATACTAAAAACCTAGAAGACATTAAGAACCTAGTGACACAAATCAGTGATTATTTATGCACATCAGTACTGTCATCTTAGGGTGCCTTTATTTCCCAAACTGTGGAAGTTGAGAGGAAGGGGCTGGGAGTTTCTATTCAGAGAGAATGTTAAGAATGTTGTGTGTTACACTGTGGTTTATCTCTTTCAGATGCTAGTATCTACTTAATATAAAGGCCCAGTTTTACAGATATTTTTACAAGGCAGAGTACTTTGATTCAGGTTTTTGGTATAAATTTACTACTCCCTGATTGTCTTCAAACCACCAACATTAAAAAACAAATGAACACATTAGAATGCCATGTTCTTACAAGTGACTTTTCCATATGAGGATAGGTACTTGGAATGCAGAATCACTATCATGCACTGATTTCTTAGTGCCCAGATCCTAAGAAGTAAGAGTAGGGAGGACTCAGGCACTAAACAAAAGTAAAGTAGGATGTACTTACAATGTATTATAACTGACTGTTGTAACATAACCACAGAATAACTTACTGAGTGCTGCATATTAGCCAAATTCCGAACTGAATGACTTCCTGGGGAGTTTCCTTTAAGTTTTTATCCCACATGTTTTTCACTGCTGAAAATATTTAAGAAAAATCTTTTCTAGGAGCGGTCTTTATACCAGTATATAAGCCTGGCAACAAAAACAGACATGTGATCTGTTCTTGCCCAAAACAGTATTATCCTGTTGAATTCACACCCCTTATTTCTTCTACCTCTTATTTGGTCTTGCCCTACATGAGACCTGGTTACATCAAGAAAACAAACCAGTTTGTAAAGAACAATGATTGCCATAACTAGGTGTATTCAAAAGAATGTAATAAACGTTCTAAAGTAATAAAAAATATAATCCTCCCAAAATTCCAAATAAAACAGGAAAATACTTGTTTGGAAGTTTAAATAATTATATGTCTACTTAAAAATCAGTTTCATTTCATAATGATATCCTGTACTCCAGAAGAAGAAATAACCTTGTATTATATGAAAAACCCAGTTTTTAATGTACTTTACCTAATAAATATAATTGAAATATCACCTGGTCTTGATATTGTTTTATGTTTGTGATAATTCAGATATCAAGAATACAGGTTGGCTTTTTCTTAAAGTAGTTTTAACTTTAAAACATATAAAACTATTAAAATGTAAACGTGGGAATTGGATAAATAAACTATTGCTTCAGAGTGACTGTTAATCCTTCTTTTACAACAATGGCTTTAGATGGTTAGCATTAACTCTTTATGGCTTTGTTTACATTGATATGTGTAAGTGAAAAATTGTTAATAGTAAGGGACATGTTAAAATTAGTTCAAATCATGTTAAGTTGCCTTGTGATATATAAATTGCAATGCTAATGAAAAGATTATCACATCAAAATTTCATAACTCTAAGGCAACCCACAATCACTCTGGAAAAATAGCTGACCTACCCACAGTACCAAATCAACCCAACCCCACAACCTCATCATTGCGGCACAGTGGTTGTTCAAAAGACAAATGGTTTTGCCAGCTGTACTCCTACTAAAACACTTGCCTGCGTTGGAACTCTTGTTCAGCCAGTCCTTGAAAACCCCAAAGAACAACACAAGCTTCTACATGAAAGAAAAGAAATACAGGAATAAACAGTGTGTGCCTTTCTCGGAAGCTTTGCTTTGACCCTAGAAATCCTTATAATTTTGTGAATAAACACACATGCACGCATGTGCGCACACATGCACACACACAGCTACAGATAAAAAGAAATCCTATCCCTTTATCTGAAGGGCACTATTCACAGCTTGGTCCTACAATCAGTAGTATGAGAAGACAGATTTTTTGTTTTTCTTGTACACTTCATCACATTTTTCAAATAGTAATTTGGTTTTTTGGCCTGATTAGATAAGCCCCCTTTGAAGCCTCATCAAATCCCCTTTCTCCCCCAGGAAAACAAATCCACAGAAAAAGAAAAAAAGTCCTATATGTCACTTGTGACTTTCCATTATGGCTCCTAAACAGAAATATGAAGAACTGTAACACAGCAGCATTTAACAATGGGTCGTTATTGCTGTAAGACCAAGAGCTGATCACTGGGTAATGCAGTTGTCTCCCATGTCCTGAGCATAGCGGTCGGATATTGTAGTCCTTAATTCATCGATGTCCCTCCGTAACTGGCATACATCTGACAATTTTTTACTGAGTGTTTCTGGGCTATAGTCATTCTCAGTCTCTTCAGCTGAACAGTTCATCGCTGTGGAAATAAAATATGGAGAATGTCTTACACTTTTTTGACCAAAGGCATTTTAGGAATTTTAACTTAATTATCATTAGAAATATAATGCTGTATCCTGAATACCAGTCAGGTTCAGGTTTAATTAAATGTATCATTCAGTATTAAGTAGATCTTGTTTACCTGCTCCTTTTAAATTTTTGCTAATTAAACTGCATTAAATCCATACTGTAATATACATGTTCAACATGTTTAAAGGATGACAACATTCCAAAAGTAAGAAAAAGCATGCTCTAATAGCTCTCAAGCTCAACTACAGCACTCATTCTGACTTGACAAAAAAACTGAAAATCACTTCTGTATTAAGGAGTGATAGCTTTAATTTTTATACACTGCAAAATGGGTATATTAGCATGAAAGCATAAGTTTCCAAAATATATGGTAAGGGTGTGTGTGTATGTATGTATATGTATACATATGTATATGTATGTTTAATTCAATTGGGCTGATGGCTAGCTGCCCAATGGCTGAATGACCTAGGGTGGGGAGGGTGAGGCCCTGAGTTAGCTGGCTGTTAATTATTTACCTCAGTTCCTCTCTTTGTCAGCACATTTCAATATTAAAGCAGATGGAGTCAATAATTGTAAAATAAATCTTTCCTTGGGGCACCTGGGTGGCTCAATGGGTTAAGTCTCTGCCTTCAGCTCAGGTCACGATCTCAGGGTGCTGGGATCGAGCCCCGCATCAGGTTCTCTGTTCAGTGGGGAGCCTGCCTCCCCCCCTCTCTCTGCCTGCCTCTCTGCCTACTTGTCATCTCTCTCTGTGTCAAATAAATAAATAAAATCTTTAAAAATAAATAGGGGCACCTGGGTGGCTCAGTGGGTTAAGCTGCTGCCTTTGGCTCAGGTCATGATCTCAGGGTCCTGGGATCGAGTCCCGCATTGGGCTCTCGGGGAGCCAGCTTCCCTCTCTCTCTGTCTGCCTCTCTGTCTACTGTGATCTCTCTCTGTCAAATAAATAAAATAAAATCTAAAAAAAAAAAAACCCCAATAAATAAATAAATAAATATTTCCTTATGCCTTTCCTGGCATTGGTAGCTCACTGGAGGCATTAAGAGTCAGATTAACTTACTTGTTAATTCAACAAACACTAACTGAACACCTGCCATGATCCAGGCACTATGCTAGATGCAAAGGCCAACATGCAAAGGAACCACAAAAGACCCCAAACAGCCAAATGAATGTAGTGGTTTATTCTTAATGATTTACATATACTTCATAAACAAGTAAGCACAGTTAAGTATTGTAGGTGTCCTACCACCATATACAGACTACAGTGGCACAAGGAAGAGAACAACCAGCCTAACTGGAGAGGGTGCAGGTTCATTGGATGGGCCAAGATGCAGAATGAACAAAGGTACAAAGGCAGAAAACCAAAGAATCTGAGAAACTTCAAGAAAGTAAGTAATCAGCTCTAAAATGACAGAGCACAAATTATGAAGGCAAGGGTCAAGAAATAAGGCTAAAGAGGCATGTGAGACCTACCAATCTCTATTTTAGGGGACCGTAAATATTTGGAAATCAGAATCACCATTAGGTTAGATCACTCTGGCAGCATTGTGAAAAAAATGGATTAGTGGGGGGAAAGTGGGCAAGACAGTGGACAGACAGACCAGTCCAGGTGAAAGACTTTGAAAGCTTCATTTAAGGCAACAGTGCAATGGAGATGTAAAGGAAGGAATGAATGCTAAGAAGGGACTGGTAGAAATGATAAAGCTCAAGTTATATAGGGGTTATATAGGGCTTAGGGACTAGGCAAAGGACATACCCAGATGAAGGAAAGAGCAGGGTGGAGAAAAATCTGGATTAGGGCGGACAGGTGGATAGTGGTGCTACTCACAGAGGAGCAGCAGGTTTAGGGAGGAAAGAAAAGTAGGTTCTCTTTTGGACATAGTTGAGTCCTATGATGCCTATAGAATAATTGGTTCTAATATAAGGTAAGTATAATCAAGGGCCCGAGGGGCCATTCTAGGCAGGTAAGAGATAAATAAATGTCTATATGGGTCAAAGGGACAGCACTAAAAGAAAGCAAAAGGACATGGGTAAGATTACTAAGAGAAAATATATAAAAAGAGAGACAAAAACACCCAAATTATTGAGGAATAAGTAAAACTTACACTGTTTGTAGATGATACTCTTTGCTGAAAACCTTGAAGACTTACCAAAGAACTGATAAATGAGTTCAGTAAAGTCACAGGACACGAAATTATAGAAGTATAAAGAAATCATTGCATTTCTATATACTAGTAGTGAAGAAGCAGAATGAGAAATTAAGAAAACAATCCCATCTACAATTGCACCAAAAAGAATACAATACCAAGGAATATACTTAACTAAGGAGATGAAAGACCTGTATGCCCTAAACTTTAAAACATGGATGAAAGAAACCGAACACCAACAAATTGGAAAGATATAGCAAGCTCATGGATTGGAAGGACTAATATTGTTAAAATATCCATACAACCCAAAGTAATCTATAGATTTAATGTAATCCCAGTAAAAATACCAACACTTTTCACAAATGTTGTGAAACAATCCTAAAATTTGTATGGAACCACAAAAGACCCCAAACAGCCAAAGCAATCTTGCAAAAGAACAAAGGTAGAGGTATCACAATCCCAGATTTGAAGATGTATTACAAAGCTATAGTAATCAATATAGTATTGGTACAAAAACAGACACATAGATTGATAGAACAGAATAGAGAGCCCAGAGATAAATTTATGCTTATACGGTCAATTAATCTTTGACAACGGAAGCGAAAATATACAATGTGGAGAAGACAATCTCTTCAACAAATGGTGTTGGGGAAATTGGACAGCTACATTCAGAAGAATGAAACTGGACTGCTTTTAGACTATACACAAAAATAAACTCAAAATAGATTAAAGACCTAAATATGAGACCTGAAACCAATAAAAAACTCATGGAAGAAAACACAGGTGGTAATTTCTTTGACATAGGCCATAGAAACATTTTTCTAGATAGGTCTTCTCAGGCAAATGAAACAAAAAGCAAAATCAAGCTATTGGGATTATACCAAAATGAAAAGCTTTTGCACAGCAAAATAAAAACCATCAACTATTAAAAATAAGGACAATCTACAGAATGGGAGAAGATATTTGCAAATGATATATTGGATAAAGGGTTAATTTTCAAAATATATAAAGAACTTATACAACACAGTACCAAAAACCCCACAAATAATCCAATTTTAAAAAAGAAAAAAAATCAGCAACAAAAGATTTCTGGGGGACAGTAATAATTTAAATGGCAGAGAATTCCAGAGAAGACTAAGACTGAGCAGTCATAAAGGCAGAAGCAGAACCTAGAAAACAAAGCCATGGAAACCGTGGTAGCAGAGCATTTTTAAAAAAGAAAGGGTGGAGTAAAGAGTGTCAATGAACAATGGGTGGAGTGAGGAGGTAAGGATTCAAAATCCACTGGTTTTTGACAAATTACCTAGCAGTCAAATTTTCACAGTACCAAATACAAGGTAAGGGATATGGGGTTAAACCTGAAAGACTGAAAGAGGGATACACTGGGAGGTGAATGTGACAAAGTTCTTAAATCTCCTTTTTTATTCACGTTTGGATAGCTCTCTTAATCTAATTACTGGAAAAGGTGACAAATACTATACAGGAGAATAAAAATGTAGAAAGTTACAAAATAACTGAAGGGGTGACTACCTCTAAAATGGTAAAGAGAATTGAGTCTTTTGTGTGTGAGCTTTTACTTCTTCAAGAGATCACTGCTGACTAAATCGCCCCATGACCTGGCAAACCTCTCCTCCAGAGATTTAAGCCAAACATCAGAGCCTTCATAGCCCTTCCCATTTAGTTTTCCCCTTGGGCCCCCATTTTCCTCCATCCACATCTCAATTATAGTACTTATCACAATGCTCTAGTAATCAAGTTTGTGTGAGGGCCAAGGGCTGTGTTCAACTGCATTATCTGCACCTTAGTATCTGGACTATATAAAGCATTACTTACTAAGTCAATATATTTACACTTTAAAGTGTTTTTTACATACCCAAACATATGTATATAAACATCTATGAAGTGGAAGGGAAAATTCTGCTGACATCTCTGATCACAGTTACATGTTTCATTTAACAAGGGATATACTTTGGTGGAAAGTATTATTTGGTTTGCCAAAACAACTATCATGACACCAATCGGTAGAATCTTTTTGATGAAACTGTAAATAAAACTAGTCTCCACTCTAGTCACACATTAACCATATTATTAGGCAATTTCTCAATACAACATAGAAAGTGAATAAACCTTATTATGGTCTTACTCCAATCATATCTCCTTACTTATGCCCATTTCTTCTGTATTAAAAAGAGACCAATATGTCAATATTATAGTAATTTAGAACCACATGCAGAGATGTGTGTTTCTGCAAAAGCAGCACAGAAGAGAAACTAGGATATTCCTGTGGCAGCTCTTACAACTATGTGTGGAAGAACATGGAACTGAGGAAACAATGGGGGGGGTCATATTGAAAGGGATAAGGCCAGAGTGTAAATGCACGACAAGGGCAACAGATCTATAGGCCATGAAAATTAGCTCTTGTGACAGCACAGACATAGATATAGAATATATATTTTCTTTTTTATTTTATTTTATATATATTTAAATATATATACTATATATATTTAAAGATTTTATTTGTTCATTTGAGAGAGAAAACAGACAAGCAGAGGGAAAGGCAGAGGGAGAGGGAGAAGCAGACTCCCCGCTGAGCTGGGAGCCCACGTGGGGCTCGATCCCAGGAAGGGATCATGACCTGAGCCGAAGGCAGACGCTGAACCATCTGAGCCACCCAGGTGCCCCACCACTGGTACTTACGTTAAGCAACTGCCACAGACATACACTGCATAGGAAAAGCAAAGGAGTATCTTCTCTTAAATATTTTACCAGCAAACAGATGGCTGGATCAATACCTTAGACAATTACCACATGAAAGCCAAAAGAATCATTACTTTTAGAAGAGTAATCAGGACTATCACATCTACCACTCCAATCACATATTAGCAGATCCAGCACAGGATCTCATCCACACAGGAAGCTCTGTAGGCTTTCTGCCAAGTGGCAGTCCATAGCAACTATGACACTGCTCACTTCTCTAAGTATGAGGTAAGTCCTAGCAATCAAGTAATAACAGGTATTTACAGACCTACAGATTTATTCAGAGATTTATAAATCTAAGTAGGAAAGGAGATAAAAACAAATAGGGAAAAGGCAGTAAGAGGTTCCTGATCCATGAAGACAGGTTTCTAATTGCTAAGCAATATAATAAGAACATGGCATCAACGACTTACATCTGATTCCCAGTAATAACGAAAGATTAGGCTCCTTGCCCTGAGCTCGCTGATTGAGAATACTACACAATGCCTTCAAGTCAAACAAACAATAGGACATTTCCTTGAACAGCTGATCAATCACACTCAAATCAGATAGTGGCCATTTGGTAAGTACTGTCTGCTGCCTGGATTGGTCTTCTTCCTGGCCCTGATCCAATAAGGAGCATGTCTCTTCTGTTTGCCTTTGGTTCTGCAAGAGATAAAGAAAACACAAATCAGGTTGTTAGAACACTGAAAAGGTATTCAAAGCCATGTAGTTGTCTGAACATTTCCCCCCATTTATTAATGAAATGTTAGAGTCATATTACATACACATTAACCAAATTAAACTGCATACACACAGTAGGAAAAAAGAAAAAGAAAAGGCATTTAAAATAGTGGAAATGAAATGAGTCAATGATTCCTCTGTGCCATCTCGTGCCCTAGGGTAAATCTGAAAGAGGCAACAAACCCAGACTTACTTTCTAGGAGTATCTCATGCTACATAATGTCACATAATAAGCATCTTGGTTGTATATGTAATCTTTTATAATAAAATTTATCCCAAGAATCAAAAGAACTATGAAGAAATTTTAAACCCTACCCTATAGTTTTACTGTTAGTAGCAGTAATGATTTATTTACTTTGAAACTATCTGCTGCATATTGAGAAAAAAGTATATATGTTATGTTAGTGTTGATAGGAACCAAAAATTTTCAGCATTAAGAGAAAAAGAAATACAAGTATAAAACCAAAGGAAAAAAACCCTAACAATTTTGAATTGTGAAATTTAAATTGGGATTATCAATATGAACTCATAATTTATTACACTCAGAAAAAGCTACCTTCACTTCATCCCCCAAACTGTCACCATCTACTTCCCATTCTGAAAATTGCTACAGGCAATTTAATTAGCTTTCTAGTTAGACCTGTATTTCAAAATAACCAAACAGCCTGCACTGATGAGGAAAAGATTTTTTAATAGATGAATGCCACCTAAAAAATGTAAATATAATTAGGAAAAAATATGATTCTTTTAATCATGTAATGATTTAGACCATGATCACCAGTGAATACTAAAACCATCAAGGGAAGGGTACTGAGAAACTACATATTCAGTGTTACCTAAGTATCATTCCACAGATTACCTGCTATTTGCAGAGGCCATAATGTGACAATGGAAAGAATTAGTCTGTTACCATTTTAACCAGTGAGATCAGTATTTCAGTCACTTACAGTGGGATAATCAAACATAAATAATTTGAGGACATGAACAAAACCTACAAAGTCTTCATGCCAAAAAATGTTTGTCTTGACTTAATATCTTTAGCTCTTACTTCTAGGTTATAAGAGATAAAGGGGGTAGAGAACAAGATAAATGACACCATAAGAAAGCAATCAGACAAATCTAGAAGGCCTGACAATATATAAGTCTTTAAGACAACAGGCCCAGATTTATCAACAAGTCACTAACATGGAAAAAGTGAGGAACTTCGTAAGACAAAATGAAATGCAACTCATGGTATTACTGAATATTGAGGAATATTATTCTTGTTGGGTTTGACAATTGTGGTACAGTTATATGGGAAATGTGCCTAACTTTTGGAGATGCATTCTGGGTATTTAGAGGCAAAATGTCATGATGAGAGTTAATAAACCAATATAACTATTTTTTTGTACAACATATCCTTAAATGCAGGCCAAGTGTGACATCTTGTAATTAAATGAAGAAAGCATGATCTGTTCCAATGATGAAGTGTTAACATTGCACCTTCCTTAAGGATTTTCAAAGGTAATTTTATTTATAGTCAATTTATGCTTTGTTGAATTACTTTGGGACCGAATCTCTATATAATATTTGACTATGTTGCAGTTAAGTCTGTGAAATTATATTCAGATACATAAGAAAAAGAAAAGTTTGCCTTTTAATTATACTTTTGTAAGAAACCTAATGGAGTTAATTAATTGGCACACTGAAATCAAGTCTTCAAGTAAAAAATATTCTATGAATATGTACAAAATAAGTATCTGCTTTAACTTAAATAAGTACTGAATCATTCTTTGAAAGTAATTTGAATTTTTTCTACTCACATCAAGCAAAGTTTTTGTTAATCTCTGTAGGTTTCTTTCTTTCTTTTCCAGCTCTTCCATCATCTTTTGAGTAGTTGATTTTTCTTTAGAAAGTTTCCCTTGCATAGACTAAAATAAAGAGAATCAGAAAGCAAAGCATGTTTTTAATGCTAAAAGCAAAATGCAGTCAGAGAGGTAACTAGGAATATGGGCTCTGAATACTTTGGATCTGTCCTCCCTATCCCCTGGAAGATGGAGGCCTTCACTTTTAAATCAACCCATATTGTTTTAAAGTGGATATCAGCAAAGGAAAAACAAGTACCACCTTTACCAAGAAAGTTTTTAATCTGGGTAAAACATGTTAAGCCTAAACAGCTGCTATTTAATGCTATCTTACAAACAGTTCTTATTTTATTGTTTTTCTTTTTTTTTTGGTTTATGCATTCAGAGTGTATTAGCAAATCCATACCCTCCCTTTTTTCTTATGGTTAATAAGATAAAACAAAGTAATGTAAGACCATCCTCATTTTCCATCATTTGAAACATAGCTAAACACACTTCTCTCAGTGTATGGTATTCCAAGCAATAGTTATGATGCTGAATTCAAGCCAAAGGTTTAATAAATGAATCTCTTAACTCTTTATAAAATTATGAATTATCCAGAACAAGATACTATTGTAAGAATATCCTGAGTGCACTAAAGCAGTATGTAGGATATCTTAAGAGTACTTGGGTCAAACTCATCATAAACTTTGTAGATATCAGTGATTTTTAGGTGTTTCAATCAACACTTTTTTCCTTTTGTGAAATCACAAGATCAATAAACATATAATGAGAGATTTCTTTTATTTCCCCCTCAGGACTGTATTTATTTAGTCTCAATACTGAAACTACTTCAGAATGCTGACTACCTAAAACACAATCCACGAGGAAGGTGTTCTCCCCCCTCATATTATCTCTCACTAGAGTAAGAGAAGATAGCTGTCACCAGGGGTTGAGATAAGACTGCGAATACAAACCAATTTTCTCAGAAACACATATTCCACCAAGTAGCTCTTGCATTTATTTGCTAAACTCTATAAAAAACTTTACATTTAATAATCCACAAGTTGGATACGAATGAATTAAGCTCTGTAACAAGTGTATTTTTCCTTCCAGGGTAAACTGTATATTCCACAAAATTTAATCTCTCAGCACAAAGTCACATGGGCTTCCTGAGTATGTATATTTCTGTATCTGAAATTCCTTTGTAACTGCATGTGAATTGGACTGTAACTGCATTGGACTAAAAGGATATACAGGGATTTATTTATTTAGTTGAAGATCTATGCATAATGGCATAACATGATTGTTTAGAATCCAGAATTCATCCAAAATTTTCTTAACATCTGTGACTATTTTATCAGAACCATGGAAGAAAGGCACCACAGATTAACTACTCTGAAGCTAACATTTTAACAATGAAAACTGACCCCAAGAGGTATTTTCATAATGCTGTAATATTATTCTTTAGAAAATTCTAGTGTTTTTTATTTTTACCAATTCAGAGTCATAATGAATGTGACTAATAATTAGCTAGCAAATGTTCACATGTAAGACTAAATTTAAATCAGTGAAGAAACAGGCATATTTCTCCATCAGAATAAATCATAAATGCTTGGCAGTAGTGCTATTTTCATAAGAAAAAAATTGGATTTGGATTTGGGAAATATATCAGGCTTAAGATGTTATGTTGGTTGGGTAGAAAGGTACTTATGAAATAGTCCTTTAATAGGGGAAAGGATTCAGAGATAAGCTTATCCTAAAAGTACCATATGTTGTACAATTTCTAGAGTAAGACGAGGGTATGAGTGCCATAGTTATCTGACACAACATTCCACCTAAAAGATTATTTCTTATTCTAAATGGTTTGAAAAAGCCTATGTTTAAGTTTAAGAAAAAAAGAGAAAGGAAAATTTCCATGAAGCTTAGAATGGGATTACTAAAATTAAAAACTTTAATTTTCAGATGTCTACATTATCTCTTTAAATTTCCAGTGAATAATCATGTCTTAAAAAAAATTCCAAGTTACTGACCTACAGATACTTATCACAATCATTCTTGAAGTTGAAAAAAGGTTTTAAAAACATTTGCTTTGATCTAAATATTTAGAAACTGCTGTCTTTTGTCTCATATACAAAATAGCTCAAATGAAGGAAAGACAGATGTGCTTTAGCCAACAGCTATATACTCCACAAACCCAATTTAAGAGAAAATATTTTGATTGAAAACTTATGTTAACTTATGTTATTTTACTATATAAACAGACACAACCCCCTATACATGCACATGCATGCATGAGTGCATACACACACCCTACAAGAATTTCATAAAAACATTCCTTCATGCAATTATTCATCCAACAAAAATTATAGCCAGGTACAGTCTGTGCATTGGGTGATGAATTAGTGAAAAAAAAAAGTCAAAACTGCTGACCCTTTCAGAACTTTTACTAGGAGATAAAAGATCAAGGAAAATATAATAGATATGTAAATTACATAGTATTATATATTAGAATGTGACTAGTTTTTTGGAGAACAGGAGCATGGCAAGGGAGAGGAGGCTGAGATCTCAAACGGAAAAAGTGACATTTGAGCAACAGCTTGAAGGAGGTGAAAGATTACATTTCATAAGAGTGTTTCAGTCCGTGCAAAGGTTCTGAGGCAGATGGTGTCTTCTGTGTTTGAGAAAAAGCACGAAAGCCAGGGTGGCAGAAAACAGAAAAAGATGAAGTCAGAGAAGGCGGGTGGTAGAGAGAACAGATTGTGTACGGCCTCATGAGCCAGGGTAAAAACTCTGATTTTTACTTTGGAAAAAATGAATAACCACTGAAAGGTTCTGAGAAGAGACATGATCTGGTTTTTGTTTGACAGATCACTTAGGCTAATGAGAATAGACTAGAGGCATGCAAGGATGGAAGCAGGCAGAAATCATTCATATAAAGAATAAAGCTGTGGTGGACCAGGGTAGAAACACAACAGAGGTCAGAAGAACGTGTCAGATGCTAGATATATTTTGAAGGTAGTAAAATTTGTGAAGGGAAGTCAAGGATAAGTCTAATGGGAAGTCAAGGATAAGTCTAATGTTTCTGGACTGAGAAAATGGAAGGACAGATTTGCCATTAATAAAGAAAGAAAACATGGAGGGTAGAGCAGGTTTTACGATCTTCTGTCTGAGGAGGGTAAGAAATTCAATTTGGACATATTATGTCTGATGTGTTAAGTGGTGCTGTTGAGTAGGCAGTTGTATATACAAGTTGTAAGGTCAGGGGAGAATTATGAGCTGGAAAAAGTTAGGGAGGAGTGAGCACATACATTATATGTAAAACCACAAGACTCGGTAAGATCACTAAGACATGTTTCAGTAGAGAATTCTAGGAAAGAAACAAATCCCATTTTTGAAGTATAATACACTTTTTTGAAAACATTTTACATGCATTCAAAATTAACTTACTTAAATATCACAAATGAAATTAAACTTACCCCTAAATTATAAGACAGAAGAATTTCTAATAAGGTATTTTCTCCAATTTTTGTATACTGGTCTACTAATCTGCCTGAATCTTTATTATAATAGGATTTGTGCCATAGGTGCTAAATTTATTGTGCCTAGTTAAATAAATCAAATAAGAAAAACAAAAAACCCTTTTTTAAACCTTATTTTCATTTTCTTTTTTTTAATACTTCATTTATTTATTTGACAGACAGAGATCACAAGTAGGCAGAGAGGCAGGCAAAGTGAGAGGGGGAAGCAGGCCTTCCTCTGAGCAGAGAGCCCAATGTGGGGCTCGATCCCAGGACCCTAGGATCACGACCCGAGCCGAAGGCAGAGGCCTAACCCACTGAGCCACCCAGGCACCCCACAAAAAACCTTTTTTAAAAAGAGTTCTTCTGAAATTTTTTGGTTAAAATTTTACTGCATATATTTCAATGATCTAGAAACAAGGTATAAGTCAATCACTTTGAATTTATTACTGAGAACAGATAAAAGGTTTCATACTGTTATGATTCTATTAATACAAATACACTATTATTGAAATAACATAACTCCAAACAAGAGGAAAGTGCTACTAGCATTAGAAATAACAATAAAGAACATGCACAATTAACAGGTAAGGTAATAATGGCATTTAGAAAGCATAAACAGGGGCACCTAGGTGGCTCAGTGAGTTAAGCCTGCCTTCGGCTCAGGTAGTGATCTCAGGGTCCTGGGATGGAGTCCCACATCGGGCTCTCTGCTCAGCAGGGAGCCTACTCCCCCCGCCCCCGCCGCCTGCCTCTCTGCCTACTTGTGATCTCTCTCTGTCAAATAAATAAATAAAATCTTTAATAAAATAGATATTTAGAAAGCATTAACAAGGGGAACACATTCTTTTCTTCAGGGAGGGGAGATGGATTCTTCGAATGAAATTTAGTGATACCATCTCTCAACACCTTTTAAAAATGTAGTTAAGAAAGTTCATCTCCGGGCGCCTGGGTGGTTCAGTGGGTTAAGCCACTGCCTTCGGCTCAGGTTATGATCTCAGGGTCTTGGGATCGAGTCCCGCATCGGGCTCTCTGCTCAGCAGGGAGCCTGCTTCCCTCCCTCTCTCTCTGCCTGCCTCTCTGCCTACTTGTGATCTCTCTCTGTCAAATAAATAAATAAAATCTTTAAAAAAAAAAAAAAAAGAAAGTTCATCTCCTAAAACAGGCAATTCCTTCAAGACTGTTTATCTAATGCATAGAAACAAACACAGAAGAGTCAAAAAAAATTTAAAACACACAGGAATAAGTTCTAAATGAAAAAGATAAAATCTCAAAAAAAAGACCTCAGAGATAAGTGTGTTCAAATTGCGGTCATAATGATGTTAACCAAGGTCAGCAAAACAACGCATGAATAAAGTGAGAGTTTCAACAAATAGAAATTATAAGAAAGTAGCAAGTAGAATTTGTGGGGCTGAAGAGTAAAATAATTGACTGAAAAATCTAATAGATGGGTTCTACAGCAGACTGGATGAAGCAGAAGAATGGATCAGTGAACTCAAAGGCAGGGCAGATTTCACTCAATCAGTGCAGCAAAAAGTAAAAGAATGAAGATGGCTGAAGGGACTGAAAGGACATTACTAAGCAAATCTTGGACCATTACAAGGGTCCCAGAAGGAGGAGAGTGAGAAAGGGGCAGAAAACTTATCTGAAAAAACATTGACTGAAAAATTCCCTAACGTGGGGAAGGAAGTAGACCTCAAGATCCAGGAAACCAACAGAGTTCCAAATACAAGGAACCCAGTGAGACCCAATGGAATATTACTCAGCAACAGAAAAGAAGGAAATCTTACAACATGCAACAGTGTGGATGGACTCTGAGGGCATTATGCTAAGTGAGACAGAGAAAGGCAAATACAATGTGATCTCACTTACCTGTGAAATCAAAACAAACAACCAAACAACCAAATAAAAACCCTCAGAAATAACAGAGAATAGATTAATGGTTTCCAGAGGTGGGTGGGTTGGGGGAAGGATGGATGAGTGAAGGAGGTCAAAAGGTATATAAACTTCCAGTTATAAAATAAGCCTTGGGGATGTACTATCAGGCGTGGTGTCTATGGTTAATACTCTATCATATATTTGAAAATTGCTGAAAGAATAGATCTTGAAAGTTATCACACACACACACACACACACACACACACACACCCTGTAACTATATAGTAATGGGTATAAACTAGACTTATTGTGATCACTTCACAATATATAAAATATCAAATCATTGGACTATATACCAGAAACTAATATAATGTTATAATCAATTGTATATCAATAAAAAATAAGTTCACAGGTAAGAGAAAAAATGTATACAGTTAGTGATAACAGCACAAGATTTGTAGGCAGACAAAACTAGGTTCTGGGCCCACAGCTTATATGTTGTGCAACTATGGGTATGTTATTCAACCTCTGAGGGTTCCAAATTCATCAGAAAGAATTTACAACCTTGTAAGGCATTGTGAAAATTATGCAGTGTGTATGCAGACATTTGTGTATCTGCCTGTTCACAAACCCCATGAGTCATAAGCATCATATCGTAAGAATTCTGTACCTCTTGGGGCACTGCTCGCTGGACTGGGCTGAGTGAACACTTAACCATACCTGAGGAACTGGTACCCAGAGTCTATGAATCTCTCTGTGTGTGACTGGAAATAAACTATAGAACTTAGAGGCTGTAGGGCAGCTCTATTCTATCATGTGAGCGAAAGAATAAAGGAAGTGAGTTTGCTGAGAAAAGAATGAAACACACTGCATGAGAGAAGCAACAAAGTCTCTTTTTCTTGAAGCCAGGTTTTATTCCTACATTGGTTCCACAGTATCTCTGCAACCTCATAACACAGTAGATTCGACAATTTTTGCTTAAGCTAAATTGAATTGGTTCTGTTGCTTATAACCAAAAAGCCTAAATGACTTGCACCTGGTACATAATATTTATGCAACACTAATTCTTTTCATCTTATACTAAATATTAAAAAGAATCAATTTCTTAAATAATCCTGATGTACACTTTAAATATCTTATAATTTTGTCAACTATATTCAAATAAAACTAGAAAAAATAATGAAAGCCCATTCCAAATTCAGCATTGTGGGCAAAGGCTTTTGGTCTGTTTTTGTTCACTAGATATCCCCAGAAAGAGTGCCTGGCCCATAGTATAAACTCAGTTAATAGTTAGTGAATGAAAAAGTAATTAACACCTAATTTAGTTTTTAAGTAAAAGACTATGTTCATTCATTCAAAAACAGTTATTGAGCATATTTTATATACAAAGCACTGTGCTAAGTGTTGAACTGGATTAAGATTGTTCAAGGAGCCTAGTGCACCTATTATAAGACTCTTAAGTAAATGTATCAGGAAACAAAACCAGGCATTTTATTTAATCTCAAGGAGCTAATAATTCTACCATAAGAGTGTAATGTACTAAAAAATTTCACTTTGGAGACAAAATTTCCAAATTCTATTTCTAGGCAACTGAATGCCAAGTGCTTTCCACAAGACTAGCTTTCTGACATGCTCCAGTTTAAGGATCTTTCATTCCAGGAGAAGACACTGAAAACAAACTTTCCCCTAAGACTTACACAAGGAAGCGATCAGACTAACACTTCCCTGGTGCATTTTTGCCTTTCTCTTGGGATTTTTCACTCTGAAGCAGTGAGGAGCAATGCCAACAGCACAAACTCTGAGGTCAGACATGAATTAGAATCTGCGCTGAGACCTTAGGCACATCTTTTTCAATCCTGGCTGCTTCATATATAGAAAGACACTCTTTCTTACCTTATAAGCTTACTATTGAGGTTTAGAAATAATAAGTATAATCAGAAGGCACAGCTCCTGTAATGTGTAATATTATTATCACCAGCATCATCACTGATACCTCTGCACTTAGCAGGGGCTCCATTTCTCACTTTAGCCTAAGTGTGGAGAAATATTAAATCCCTTTATTCCTTTCTGCGTATTAATAAAAAGAAGAATTTTCAAAATGTTTGTAAAAACTAAGATTACAAAATAAGGAATATGCAAACACCATAAAAATTGCTATTTCTTAGGTTTCTGTTTATAATAATCCAACTGTACAGCTCAAATTCCTCTACATTAACTATCACCTCACTACCTGATACAACTTTAAAAACAATCTGCCTGAGAATTCTGTTTCCAGCAAGACAGCATGAGGAGCCCTTCAGACCCAGTCCTCTGTGGAAATTTCATTATTTTTTTAAAAGCTTTTGTTTGTGTGAGAGAGAGAGAGAGAGAGAGAGAGAGCATGAGCGAGCACAAGCAGGGGGTAGTAGGGGCAGAGGGAGAGGGAGAAGCAGATGCCCTGCTGAGCAGGGAGCCCAAATGAGACTCAATCCCAGGACCCTGAGACCATGACTTGAGCCGAAGGCAGATGCTCAACCAACTGACCCACTCAGGACTCCCTTAATTATTTTATAAAGATTTTATTTATTTGAGAGCAAGCGAGCGAGAGAAACATGGGCAGAAGGAAGGGGAAAAGGGAGAAGGAGAAGCAGACTCCCTGCTGAGCAGGGGGTCCAATGTGGGACTCAATCCCAAGATGCTGGGATCATGACCTGAACCGAAGGCAGACACTTAAGTGACTAAGCCACCCAGGTGCCCCCTCAGTGAAAATTTCAGAAGAGCACATTTAGTTTCCAAAAATGGTCCTATGAGTAAAGAGAAAATTAATAAACTTATATTCAAGAAAATCTATTGAAAGTAAGAACAGCAAAGTCTATAGTATTTGAAACAGAATCCAGCCCATCTTTATGCTCTCATAGCTCAGCAAGATGGAAATTTCACTCCAGACTGGGACAGCCAATAACAGTAACACAGGGCTCCCTGTCCCCCCAGCTCCGAGTTATAAAGCTACCTTCCCAGGAAGGACAGGACGTCAGCATTTCTTATCCTACCCTCAGCTACCTGCACCTCAGGCTAAGTTCCAGACAAGTATAGCCAAAAGATGGGGAACCCCCCCTCCTTCTGCCTAAGCTCGCTACTGGGATGGAGACCTTACTTCATTCAGGTACAGCACCACAAAGAATACTGTAAACCTGACTGCCCTCGCCTTGGCTTCTGTGGCAGGGGCTCCACGCTGGCAGAAGCAAGCTAAGATCCAGAGCTACTGCCACTGAATTTTTATCTTATGGCGAGTCACTTAGAAGTCTGAGGGGCTGTAGGGTATTGTTCCATCAGTACTGACCTGGCTCACAGATTTTGCCCAGGGAGAACCAAGTCACAGAACAGAGAGCTTTAAATGTCTCTCTAAAGGACCTGAATTAATTTGCAACAGACTGTGAAGTTCAAGCCTTAGGGGCAATAGCAAAAGCTGTAGAGGTCTATCAAAATACCAACAACATTTTCCACAGAGCTGGAACAAACAGTACTAAAATTTGTATGGAACCAGCCAGAAGAATGTTGAAAAAGAAAAGTCATTTCTCTAAAGAAGACATACAAATGGCCAACAGACACATGAAAAAAATGCTCAGCATCAGCTGGCATCAGGGAAATACAGATCAAAACCAGAATGAGATAACACCTCACACTGGTCAGAATGGCTAAAATTAATGAGTCAGGAAGAAAACATCTTGGTGAGGATGTGGAGAAAGGGGAACCCTCTTAACACAGTTGGTAGGAATGCAAACTGGTGCAGCCACTCTGGAAAACAGTATGGTGGTTCCTCAGAAAGTTAAAAATAGAATTTCCCTCAAACCCAGTAATCACACTCCTAGGTATTTACCCAAAGGATAAAAACATAGTGATTTGAAAGGGCACCTGCACCCCAATGTTTATAGCAGCAATGTCCACAATAGCCAAACTATGGAAAGAGCCCAGATGTCCATCAACAGATGATTGACTAAAGAAGATGTGGTACATATATATACCATGGAATACTACTCAGCCATCAAAAAGGACAAAATCTTGCCATTTGCAATGATGTGGATGGAACTAGAGGGTATTATGCTAAGTAAAATAAGTCAGTCAGAGAAAGACAAATACCAATGATTTCACTCATCTGTCAGATTTAAGAAACAAAACAGATGAACACAGGGGAAGGCAAGAAAAAATAAAATAAGGAAACAGAGAGGGAGGCAAAAATGTAAGAGACTCTTAACTCTAGGAAACAAACTGAGGGTTGCTGGAGGGGAGGTGGGTGGAGGGATAGGGTATTTGGGTGATGGGCATTAAGGAGGGCACTTGAAGTAATGAGCACTGGGTGTTGTATGCAACTGGTGAACCATTAAATTGTACCTCTGAAACTAATAACATAGTATATGTTAATTAAATTGAATTAAATAAACAATTAAGCAAATTTATACTCTATAAAAAACAAAGAATGAAACAGTAGAAGTTATGGCAAAAAGCAGTTGGAGAGAAACTGTTTGATTCATTGAAGGTATAGGCCAGACTACTGGCTGGCTAGATTCCTAGAGAGAAAAAGTGAGACAGCTGGGAAAAGCACTCTTGGGAACAGAAAAAAATCTCAAACATTAACCTAAGGAGTTTTTCCTTCAGAGGAACCAGGACACATCGGTCTGTGAAGCAATTTATACCACAGGGCATCATTGAAAACAGCAGAATAATCAGCTGACAATTAATGGAGCTTAACTTCTGGTGTGGTCAGAGAAAGAGTCACAGAAGATCACGTATTAAATTTATATGAAATATCTAGAATAGGCAAATCTATAGAGACAGGAAGTAGATTAGTGATTGCTTATGGATGGGGAGAGAAGAGGATTCAAGGGAAGGCTATAGCTAAAAGGTAACGGGTTTATGAGGTGATAAAAAGGTTCCAGAATTGACTGTGGTCTTAGTTTCATATAACTTAGTATATTAAAAATTACTGAAATGTACACTTCAAATGGGTGAATCACAGGGTATGGGAATTATATCTCAATAGAGCTGTTATTTAAAAATCAACACAATGTAAAACCTTAAATGTGTCAAGAACACATCCAAGTTTTCTCAGAACTACCTCCTCCTCTTTTTCTCTTAAATTTGTCTTCCCAGTCAATTCCCACTTTCAGTGAATGAGCCCCCTAAGGACCATGATGGCACTTCCTAATGGCTCCAAAATGGGGATAATGCCAGGCTAAGAATGGCCTGGAGAATGTGTTAATAATGTGTATTTCAAGCTTCATGCCAAAGATACTGAGTTGTCAGGTTCATAACTGGGCCCAGAAACTTGTATTTTAAAAAGCATCACGGGGCGCCTGGGTGGCTCAGTGGATTAAGCCTCTGCCTGGGTCATGATCCCAGGGTACTGGGATCGAGCCCTGCATCAGGCTCTCTGCTCAGCAGGGAGCCTGCTTCCCCCTCGGTCTCTCTGTGCTGCTCTGCCTACTTGTGATCTGTCTCTCTGTGTCAAGGGAATAAATAAAATCTTAAAAAAAAAAAAAAGCATCCCAAATACTTTGAATGTTCATACATGTTTGGTGATCATTCATGGCAGGTGACATGCTCCAGAACATTCTTCCTTGTTGCAACTGAGCTGACTCCCTTTCCTACCTCTGAATTCCCCACCCCAGACACAAGGCACTAACTTTTCAGAAGTTAAATCTACCTTTTACATACATTTTCCAATATTTTAAGCAACAACTGTACTGTGCATATAACAGGACTACATGTACATTAAAGACTTAAAAATACAAACACTGGAGAGAAAGCTTATTTTTTAAAAAGTTATAGAAGACTTTTTTTTGGCTGTAGGTTTTTTCAAATATTAGTATAAATTTCTGATAAGAATATTTTTAGTTTTTCATGCATTGTAAAACAATTTCACAAAGGTAAAACTTTTAAAAATTAAAAAACTAAGCAGAAAGAACTTCATGTCAGGACACATCACAAAACTAAGATAGGAAAAGTAGTAGGAAATAAACATCACACAATAATACTGTGAAAACATTAAATCACTTTATTCAGGGTAAAGCAAAGTTAAATTCTACTTATAAGACATTTTACTGGCTTACGATTCATTTTCCCACTATTTCTACTAAGAAAACCTGCTGGATGAAGGCTTTAAGAGAGACTTGCTAAAAATTGAAATAAAATCTTTGGAGGCTATGAAAACATCTTCCCTTGAAGTGTTATAAATAGGAGAAACTGTTACAATGTTGAGATTGGAGGTTTCTAATCACGCCTTTAAAAGTGAACAGTCCTAATGACCTTTAAAGCATCATTGTGTATTTTATGACATAATGATCATTCATTGATTGCTGTCAACTGAGAAAGGCCTTTTAATGCAAAAGTTTTTTTTTTAAATATGCTCTTTTTAAAAAAAAAAAAGATTTTATTTATTTATTTGAGAGAGAGGCAGTGAGAGAGAGCATGAGCGAGGAGATGGTCAGAGGGAGAAGCAGACTCCCCATGGAGCTGGGAGCCCGATGCGGGACTCGATCCCGGGACTCTGGGATCATGACCTGAGCCGAAGGCAGTCATCCAACCAACTGAGCCACCCAGGCGTCCCTAATGCAAAAGTTCTTTCAATGAGGAAACAAATTTAATGTGCTAGGGAAAACAGAGTGCACCTAATAAACTTTTTTTGGTTGATTATTAAAAAATTTTTAATAAACATCTAATGTATTTTTATCCCCAGGGGTACAGGTCTATGAATCGCCAGGTTTACACACTTCACAACACTCACCATAGCACATACCCTCCCCAATGTCCATAACCCCACACCCCTCCTCCAACCCCCCTCCTCCCAGTAAACCTGTTTGTTTTGTGAGATTAAGAGTCACTTATGGTTTGTCTCCCTCCCGATCCCATCTTGTTTCACTTATTCTTTTCCTATGCCCGAAATCCCCCATGTTGCATCTCCACTTCCTCATATCAGGGAGATCATATGATAGTTGTCTTTCTCTGACTGACTTATTTCGCTACGCATGATACCCTCTAGTTCCATCCACGTCATTGCAAATGGCAAGATTTCATTTCTTTTGATGGCTGCATAGTATTCCATTGTGTATATATACCACATCTTCTTTATCCATTCATCTGTTGATGGACATCTAGACTCTTCCCATAGTTTGGCTATTGTAGACATTGCTGCTATAAACATTCTGGTGCACGTGCCCCTTCGGATCACTACGTTTGTATCTTTAGGGTAAATACCCAGTAGTGCAATTGCTGGGTCATAGGGTAGTTCTATTTTCAACTTTCTGAGGAACCTCCATGCTGTTTTCCAGAGTGGTTGCACCAGCTTGCATTCCCACCAACAGTGTAGGAGAGTTCCCCTTTCTCCGCATCCTCACTAGCATCTGTCATTTCCTGACTTGTTAATTTTAGCCATTCTGACTGGTGTGAGGTGATATCTCATTGTGGTTTTGATTTGTATTTCCCTGATGCCTAGTGATGTGGAGCATTTTTTCATGTGTTTGTTGGCCATCTGGATGTCTTCTTTGCAGAAATGTCTGTTCATGTCCGCTGCCCATTTCTTGATTGGATTATTTGTTCTTTGGGTGTTAAGTTTGCTAAGTTCTTTATAGATTTTGGACACTAGCCCTTTATCTGATATGTCATTAGCAAATATCTTCTCCCATTCTGTCAGTTGTCTTTTGGTTTGGTTGACTGTCTCCTTTGCTGTGCAAAAGCTTTTGATCTTGATGAAATCCCAATAGTTCATTTTTGCCCTTGTTTCCATTGCCTTTGGCGATGTTCCTAAGAAGAAGTTGCTGCGGCTGAGGTCGAAGAGGATGCTGCCTGTGTTCTCCTCAAGGATTTTGATGGATTCCTTTCTCACATTGAGGTCCTTCATCCATTTTGAGTCTATTTTCATGTGTGGTGTAAGGAAATGGTCCAATTTCATTTTTCTGCAAGTGGCTGTCCAATTTTCCCAACACCATTTATTAAAGAGGCTGTCTTCTTTCCATTGGACATTATTTCCTGCTTTGTCAAAGATTAGTTGACCATAGAGTTGAGGGTCTATTTCTGGGCTCTCTATTCTGTTACATTGATCTATGTGTCTGTTTTTGTGCCAGTACCATACTGTCTTGATGATGACAGCTTTGTAATAGAGATTGAAGTCTGGAATTGTGATGCCACCAACTTTGGCTTTCTTTTTCAATATTCCTTTGGCTATTCAAGGTCTTTTCTGTTTCCATATAAATTTTAGGATTATTTTTCCATTTTGTTGAAAAAAATGGGTGGGATTTTGATAGGGATTGCATTAAATGTGTAGATTGCTTTAGGTAGCATAGACATTTTCACAATATTTGTCCTTCCAATCCAGGAGCACAGAACATTTTTCCATTTCTTTGTGTCTTCCTCAATTTCTTTCATGAGTACTTTATAGTTTTCTGAGTATAGATTCTTTGCCTCTTTGGTGAGGTTTATTCTTAAGTATCTTATAGTTTTGGGTGCAATTGTAAATTGTAAATTGGGTGTACTGTAAATGGGATTGACTCCTTAATTTCTCTTTCTTCTGTCTTGTTGTTGGTGTAGAGAAATGCAACTGATTTCTGTGCATTGATTTTATATCCTGACACTTTACTGAATTCCTGTACAAGTTCTAGCAGTTTTGGAGTGGAGTCTTTTGGGTTTTCCACATATAATATCATATCATCTGCAAAGAGTGATAGTTTGACTTCTTCTTTGCCGATTTGGATGCCTTTAATTTATTTTTGTTGTCTGATTGCTGAGGCTAGGACTACTAGTACTATGTTGAATAGCAGTGGTGATAACGGACATCCCTGCCATCTTCCTGACCTTAGCGGAAAAGCTTTCAGTTTTTCTCCATTGAGAATGATATTTGCGGTGGGTTTTTCATAGATGGCTTTGATAATATTGAGGTATGTGCCCTCTATCCCTACCCTCTGAAGAGTTTTGATCAGGAAGGGATGCTGTACTTTGTCAAATGCTTTTTCAGCATCTATTGAAAGTACCATGTGGTTCTTGTTCTTTCTTTTATTAATGTGTTGTATCACATTGATTGATTTGCGGATGTTGAACCAACCCTGCAGCCCTGGAATAAATCCCACTTGGTCGTGGTGAATAATCCTTTTGATGCACTGTTGAATTCTATTGGCTAGTATTTTGGTGAGAATTTTCGCATCTGTGTTCATCAAGGATATTGGTCTGTAATTCTCTTTTTTGATGGGATCCTTGTCTGGTTTGGGGACCAAGGTGATGCTGGCCTCATAAAATGAGTTTGGAAGTTTTCCTCCCATTTCTATTTTTTGGAACAGTTTCAGGAGAATAGGAATTAATTGTTCTTTAAATGTTTGGTAGAATTCCCCTGGGAAGCCGTTTGGCCCTGGTCTTTTGTTTGTTTGGAGATTTTTGATGACTGTTTCAATCTCCTTACTGGTTATGGGTCTGTTCAGGTTTTCTATTTCTTCCTGGTTCAGTTGTGGTAGTTTATATGTCTCTAGGAATGCATCCATTTCTTCCAGATTCTCAAATTTGTTGGTGTAGAGTTGTTCATAGTATGTTCTTATATTTGTTTCTATTTCTTTGGTGTTGGTTATGATCTCTCCTCTTTCATTCATGATTTTATTTATTTGGGTCCTTTCTCTTTTCTTTTTGATAAGTCTGCCCAGGGGCTTATCAATCTTATTAATTCTTTCAAAGAACCAGCTCTAGATTCGTTGATTTGTTCTATTGTTTTTTTGGTTTCTATTTCGTTGATTTCTGCTCTGATCTTTATGATTTCTCTTCTCCTGCTGGGTTTAGGCTTTCTTTGTTCTTTCTCCAGCTTCTTTAGGTGTAGGGTTAGGTTGTGTATTTGAGATCTTGTTTCTTGAGAAAGGCTTCTACCGCTATATATTTTCCTCTCAGGACTGCCTTTGCTGTGTCCCACAGATTTTGAACCGTTGTGTTTTCATTATCATTTGTTTCCATGAATTTTTTCAATTCTTCTTTAATTTCCTGGTTGACCCATTCATTCTTTAGAAGAACGCTGTTTAGTCTCCATGTATTTGGGTTCTTTCCAAATTTCCTCTTGTGATTGAGTTCTAGCTTCAGAGCACTGTGGTCTGAAAATATGCAGGGAATGATCCAAATCTTTTGATACCATTTGAGACCTGATTTATGACCCAGGATGTGATCTATTCTGGAGAATGTGCCATGTGCAGTGGAGAATGTGCCATGTGCACTAGAGAAGAATGTGTATTCTGTTGCTTTGGGATGAAATGTTCTGAATATATCTGTGATGTCCATCTGGTCCAGTGTGTCATTTAAGGCCTTTATTTCCTTGTTGATCTTTTGCTTGGATGATCTGTCCATTTCAGTGAGGGGAGTGTTAAAGTCCCCTACTATTATTGTATTATTGTTGATGTGTTTCT
>PISX010017727.1:0-42581 GCA_004024625.1 Mellivora capensis | reverse complement strand
CTGGCTCTGGGGAAGAAACAGGGGAACAGGCAGGGACAGGGGAAGGGACAATGGCCCTGGCAGGGGCAAGGGAAGGGACAAGGTCAAGGGAAGGGGCAGAAGCAGGGGCAGGAGCTGGGTCTGGGGCAGGAACAGGGGCACAGGCAGGGGCAGGGGCAGGTGCAGGGGAAGGGGCAGTGGCAGGGGAAAGGGCAGGAGCTGGGTCTGGGGCAGGAACAGGGGCAAAGGCAGGGGAAGTGGGAGCAGCTCTGTCAAGGATAGGGGCAGGGGAAGGGGGAGCAGCAGGAGCAGGGGCTAGGACAAGAGCAGGTACAGGCACCTGCTCTTCCTGGACAGTGTCAGCCTCTCCATGGGCAGGGGCCGGGTCACATGCTGGTTCCTGGTCACCTGCTGAAGTCTCTCCAGGCACCATCCACCCCTCCCCAGCTGCTGCTAAAGTTGGGGACAGCTCTAGGTCCTCAGATGAAGCAGCTGTGAGAGAAGAAAAGCTCACTCATGTGCCTGTGCCTTTGCAGAGACTGCACAGCCCAGGGCCTCCCAGAGGCCTTCCCAGAGAAGCTGCAGCCCAGAAGGAATGCTTGCCGAGAAATCTCCCCAACTGCAGTCCACCCCCTGGGTGCTCTGAGCCCTGTCCTTGCTCCTGGCCCTACACCAGCCCTATACCAGCCTCTGGGGGCTTCTCCCTATAGGTCCCAGCACCAACCCATGCCCACACACCCCCAGACAACTAGCCCCAGCCTTCTCACACTCAGGCTTGGCTTCCGTGGGCTCCAGGTCCAGGACTGCTGTCCAATGTAGTACCACCAGGGACAGTGACTTGGGTGGTGTTGGAGGACTTCCAGGACTGGAGACTCCTGTGTCAGGGAGGAGCGCATGTCTGCCAGATTCCTCTCATCACCTGTGGCCTTCTGCAAAGACAGCGACCAGTAGCCAGCACAGAGGCATCACAGCTCTGCCTGGCCATTCCCACTGTTCTCCTGCCCAGTCCCCCTGCTGCTCCCAGATCAGACACAGATCTGTGCCTGCACAACCCTGCACTTAGAAATGATCCATCCCTGCAGGGGATCTCAGATAAGCCCTGGGCAGAAGGGTGCAGTGCCCCACACCCCATCCCATCTAGCCAGCCTTGACCTGAAGTGTGAACATGACCCACCCACCAGGCATCTGAACCCTCATCAGCCTGCTCCTGCTCAGGGCATCCCCACCCTACATGAGCCCTCTTTCTCCACACACAGTTACACACACACACACACACACACACACACACACACATGGTGGGGACCTGGGGCTGCACAGGTGGATCAGAGTATGTGAGGCTGGCCGGATCTGGGCTTCCTGCTGTCACCTTTTGGTTCTTCCAGCCAAATGGCCAGAGGCATCGGGGAGCCCTGACACAACATCCCCAGTGAGGGGTAGTGTTTGCAGGGTGTGCTTTCTTCAGCCTGCAGCCTCTGGACTTTGGGATGCAATAGGTGAAAATGTTCTTTGTTCAAGGATCTCCAATGAAATGAGCTGGGTAAGGGGCTGTCTCTGGAATGTGGGTGACTTGTTACCTGCGTTCCAAATTCTGTTGGGCCCTGTTGTCAGGGGAGTGAGGTCACCACTGCCTGGATATACCTTACCCAGCCTCCTTCTCACACCAGAGCCCCCAGGAGGCCTGGGAGCAGCCAGTGTCCCCGCTGTGAGGACACAGAGCTGGGTTCAGACCAGACTCCTGCTCGTGCTCAGGACTGTGACCCTGGACAGATTCTGTGCCTCTCAGGGCTTCCCCAGTGTAGGGGCTTGGTTGGCCAGAGGGAGCCGTTTGGTTGTGGGCTTGGGTTGACCCCACCCCTCCCGGAGGAACTTACTTGCAAACCCTGGATACAGGGGCGGGCCAACCGGATGGAGACATCCAATCAGTGGGGCGCGCATATATTTACTATGGTGAGTTGAAATCTCATTGGCCACCTGTGTGTGGGCCGGGCTCAACCACCTCTATAAAGGTTAGTCTGTGAGGCTGGGGGGAGAGAGTAGTAGGAGGAGTACCCATTAGCATAGCCGTTAGAATAGCTGTTGCGATAGCCATTAGAATAGCTGTTGGGATAGCCATTAGAATAGCCATTGGGATAGCTGTTAGGATAGCCATTAGGGTAGTCGTCGGAGTAATAACCACCATGAGCGGCCTTGCCACCCCAAGCCGCAGCACTGCCACGAGCGGCCTCACCACCGGGAGCGGTGCCGCTGCGAGCGGTGGTCTTCGGGAGCGTCGTGGTCATCCTGATCATTGTAGTCTTCGGCAATGGCGCCGCTGCAAGCGGCCTCGCCGCCAGCAGCCTCGCCGCTGGGAGTGGCGCTGCCACGAATGGCCTCACTGCCCTGAGCTGTGGCACTGCCACGAGCGGCCTTGTCCGGAGCGGCCTTGTCGGAGCGGTGTCATTCCGGGGAGCAGCCTCGTCTGGAGCGGCCTTGTCGGAGTGGTGTCATTCCAGGGAGCGACCTCGTCTGGAGTGGCCTTGTCCGGAGCGGCCTCGTCTGAAGTGGCCTCGTCTGGGGAGCAGCCTTCTTGGGAGCGGCCTTGTCGGGGTCATCGTCATCGCCTCTTCATAAGAGACGGCCCCGACTGGTCAGTTTGATTTTCGATGCTTTGCGCGAACTAAAGCTTTGCTTGACTTTCGCTTTGCATCAGTCTCATTCCTTTGATCACGGACCCTAACATTGGGGGCTCGTCCGGGATCAAACAACAAGAACTGAGCCAGCATTGGAATTTCTGGGAAAAGCCTCAGGAAGTATTGGGATCTTGTCTGTCTGTCTGGTTGTGGAGCTCCAGGGTATAGCCCACCAGGGAGAAGCTGGAAGCGGCCATGCTCCCCAGGGCTGGAGTGGATGTGGGGATGCCCCATCCTTTTGCTGGTAGATCGACATGGGGTTCGAGTCCCCCTAGATGGTCAGGGGGTTCGAGTCCCCCTGGGCGGTTGGGGGGGTTTGAGTCCCCCTAGGCGATCACTGGGGGTTCGAGTCCCCCTAGGTGGTCACCGAGGGTTCGAGCCCCCCTAGGCGGTCACCAGGGGTTCGAGTCCCCTTAGGTGGTCACTGGGGGTTCGAGTCCCCCTAGATGGTCAGGGGCTCGCCAGGGGGTTAGAGTCCCCCTGGGCAGTCAGTGGCCTGCCGGGGGGTTTGAGTCCCCCTGGGCAGTCGGGGGCAGCCGGGGGTGTTCGAGTCCCCCTGGGTGGCGGGGGTGGGTTTGAGTCCCCCTAGGTGGTCACCGGGGATGGAGAAAATCCCCACCAGTGGCAGGTTCTAGGTAAGGACTGCTGGGTCTGTGGTTGTCTTTGTGTTGTCTTTTTTTTGTCTGTTGTTTGAAGGAATGGGGCAAGCAGAGAGTAAGAGGACTCTGACTTTCGTCTCTCTGTTCATCATAATAGATGTGGGGCTTCCCTCTCACTCATTTCGTGTGATAAGGGCTATAACTGGAGCCAACTGGGGTTAGTCTAATTCGGGACAGAGACTTTAAAGAATATTCCCAAGCAGCTGCTGAAACTCCCTTTGTTTCAGGGAGTTCCTTGCCTTCTCTAGCCCGACGTGGACTGCCTAGCCCCTCCCCCTTGCTTGTGGGAGAGCATGGCATCTGAAGTGGAATGGGCCCAGGTGGAATGTGAAATCTGTTAGCAGGGGGATGACTGAACTGATGGTTAATTGCCTCAGGGTTTTAATGGGTAATTGTTAAAGTGGTTTTCAGAGTTTTGGGTAACCTGAAGCTTTGAAGTTTTGTTTGGATGACAAATGGGATGAAATGCTAGGGCAATGGTTGCTGGAACTGGGTTTGTGCTTTTAAAATCTGTTGGTAAACATGTTTTGTGGTTAACTGCTGGTGCAACAGTTCACAATTGGTTAATATTTAGTCTTCACTAGAGACTGAGATGTTTCTAAGAAAATGTAAATGATTTTCTCTTTGCCCGCCCAGAATTGTAAATGAGATCTCTTTGACTCATAAGGCTTTTCCTTGATATGCTAAGTTACTCAGGAGGTACTGCTAAATCAATGATAAACCTTGGGTTACATTTGGGTAACAAATGCTGTAACTGCTCCGGGGGTTCTATACATTTCCTGAAGTTTCAATGTTTTGATAAGGGTCATCACTTGGTATTTAGCCATGTTTATTCTGAGTTTTTGTCATTTGTAATTGTTTTGGTTCTCTTGTAAGATGAATTCTGCCTTAAAGGAAATTCATATGGGAGACTTTCAGAACAAATACAGATCTTTGATGTGTTAAAGTCCTGGAACTGAAATGGGTAAGAATTTCCAGAAGTAAAAGCTGCACTCGGACTAAACCAGAATTACTACGGTGACTCAAGGTAAGAATGAGCCTCCAGGAGCTTTCCTAGAAAGGCTTATTGAAGCCTATAAAATGTATAGCCCGGTCAACTCTGAGGCACCCAAAAATCAGAGGGCAGAGAATCTTGCTTTTGCCAGTCAGTCAGCCCCAGATATAAGGAGGAAACTTCAGAAAATTGAAGGATTTGAAGGGAAGAATCTGACTGAGTTAGTGGGAATAGCAGAAAAGGTGTTTAACAACAGGGATGCACAAGAGGATGAAAAACATACAAAAAAACTGGTTAAGGTTTTGGCATTACATGAGGCGGGGAGGAGACAGGTAGGGGATAGTAAATGGAAGGAAAAGCCTAAGCATAGAGAAGGCAGGTGGGAAGGCTTAGATTCAGATCAGTGCACTTACTGTAAGGAAAAAGGACACTGGGCCAGGGAGTGCCCCAAAAGGAAGATGGAAATGCTGGCCACCAGAGTAAAAATTGAAATGGAGGGGAAATCAATTGATTTTTTGGTGGACATGGGAGCCCAATTTTCACCATTCCTTAAACCTATGGGAAAACTATCTGGAGAGGAAGTCTGGGTGCAAGGAGCAAGTGGCACAGAGAGACATAAATGGACAACAGAAAGGACTTTAAATTTGGCCCCGGGAGTAGTTAAACATCAATTTTTGGTCCTCCCTAATGCCCCATATAACTTGATGGGAAGAGTTCTCCTCCACAAGTTAAGAGCTGGCATTCAGTTCTCGGAAGGAGACATGACTGTAACCTTGAGACAACCCACTGTACAGGTGCTTATGGCAGCAGTAGATGAATACCTCCTTTATGAGCCAGTCTCAAAACCAGAGGAGACAAAGGTGGGGGAGCCTTCTCCAAATCCTACAGGTCGAGTTTCCCGAGCTCTGGGCAGAAGGGAAGCCCCCTGGCTTGGCCAGGGGACAACCTCCAGTGGTGGTACAATTAAAGGCGATGGCTACGGCTGTTCACATTTGGCAATACCCCCTTCCCTGCGAAGCAAAGGAAGGGATCAGAAAACACATTAACCACCTTCGAGGAGACGGGATCCTAGTTCCTTGCAAATCTCCATGGAACACACCTTTGCTGCCCATCAAAAAGGCTGAGACTGGGAAGTACCGACCTGTTCAGGACTTGTGGGAAGTTAATAAATGGGTTGAAGATGTCCACCTGACAGTGCCTAACCCCTATGCCCTACTCTCCCTCTTCAGCCCCAAAAGAACTATGTATACTGTCTTAGATCTCAAGGATGCATTTTTCTGCATATCTTTAGCAAGGGAATCTCAGCCCCTTTTTGCTTTTGAGTGATCCGACCCACAGGAAGGGTTCCAAGGGCAGCTCACCTGGACAAGACTTCTCCAAGGATTCAAGAATTCACCCACCATTTTTTACAAGGCCCTACACGAGGATTTGCATGAGTATAGAACCTCCAACCCAGGAGTTACTCTGTTACAGTATGTTGATGACTTGCTAGTAGCTGCTGAGGACTATGAGTCATGTTTGTGGGGGACGAGAGCTCTCTTACAGACTCTGCAGGAAAAAGGGTATCGGGTGTCAGCAAAGAAAGCACAGCTCTGTCAGAGCCATGCCACTTATCTAGGCTTTGATCTCCACGAGGGAGTGCGTTCACTGTCTGAGTCCAGGAAACAGGTGATTACCCAATACCCCCGCCCCACCACATCCCAACAAGTGAGAGAGTTTTTTGGGATGGTGGGCTACTGTAGGCTGTGGATACTGTGGTTTACGGAGATTGCCCGACCTCCCTATGAACTGGCAAAAGGGGGGCTCACTATGATAGAGTGGACAGCTGAGGCAGTAGGATCATTTCGGGAATTACAAACAGCCTTACTGAGTGCCCCAGCATTGGCCATCCCAGAAGCCCTTCCACTTATATGTGGATGAAAAAGCAGGGGTGGCCAAAGAAGTTTTGACTCAGACTCTGGAGCCTTGGCAAAGGCCAGTAGCCTATCTTAGTAAGAAACTAGATCCAGTAGCAGCTGGGTTCCCCCCTTGCCTCTGCATAATTGCTGCCATGGTCCTCCTGGTCAAGGATGCAAGTAAATTGAATTTGGGTCAAAATCTCATCTTGACCACCACCCACGCTATCGAGGGCCTTCTCCGGACTCCACCAGACCGATTGATGATGAACGACTGAGTGACGGGGTATCAGGCCCTCCTCCTCAATGAACCAAGAGTGACCTTCTGGCCCCTGTCAGTGCTAAATCCAGCCACACTGCTGCCAGAGGAGCTGGCTGACCACCCACATGACTGCGGGGATATCCTAATCAAGTCACAGGAATAAGGTCAGACCTCAGAGACATTCCCCTCCTAGATGCAAAGATGACTCTGTTCACAGACAGGAGTAACTACATGGTCAATGGAAAGAGGTATGTGGGGGCTGTGGTGGTTTCTTCTGAGCAGGAACTCTGGACAGCAGCCCTTCCACATGGAACCTCGGCACAAAAAGAAGCCCTGCCACGTGGAACCTCGGCACAAAAACCTCGGCACACACACACAAAAAAGTACTCCCTCGTCTGGGGAGCACTCACTAAGGCACTGCAGATGGCCAAGGGTAAGACTGTCAACATCTATTGGACAGCAGGTATGCCTTTGCTACTCTCCATATACATGGGGCTATTTATAAAGAAAGGGGCCTATTAACAGCAGAAGGAAACGGAATTAAAAACAGAGGAGAAATATTGGCTCTCCTCCAGGCTATTTGGGACCCAAAAGAGGTGGCCATTATGCATTGCCCAGGACACCAAAAGGGGACTGATCTGATTTCAAAAGGAAACCAATTAGCAGATCAAGCCGCAAAGCAAGCAGCCGAGAAACAGTACAAAAACTGGCTACACTCCCGGCTCCAGCCCTACCAGAAAAACCAAACTATTCAGAGGAAGATTTAAAGTATTTACAAAAATGGGCTAAGACTAAAACAGGAAAAATAATTCTTCCTTGAAGACTAGGTAAGAAGTTAGTAGACCAGATACATCAGGGTACTCATTTGGGGGTATGCAAATTCAAGGAGCTTATAGGCAAGCAGTTCCAGGTTTCTAAATTAGGGCGTATGGTACAGGATGTTGTTGATAGATGTGCTCAATGCCGGGCAGTTAGTGTGGGAAGAACTAGAATGGGAAGAGGGAAAAGAGAAAGAGGTAAGGAACCAGGAATTTATTGGGAAGTAGATTTTACAGAAATGAAACCCAGAAAACATGGGCACAAGTATATGTTAGTTTTTGTAGATACCTTTTCAGGCTGGGTAGAGGCTTTTTCCGCCAAACATGAGACGGCAGGAGTGGTAGCCAAAAAGCTACTAGAAGAAATAATTCCTAGGTTTGGGCTGCCTCTCATGATCGGGTCAGACAATGGGCCTCCATTTGTGAGTTCAGTCTCACAGGCATTGGCCAAGGCCGTGGGCACTAATTGGAAACTAGATTATGCCTACCGGCCCCAGAGTTCCAGGCAAGTAGAGAGAATGAACCGGACTCTTAAAGGCACCTTAACAAAACTAATTCTGGAGACTGGCAGTGGATGGGTGGATCTCCTTCCTTTTGCCCTGCTCAGGGCACGATGTACACCCTATTTCAACAAGGTGACCCCACTTGAAATAATGTTCGGGAGACACCCCCAGTCTGTCCTCAGCTACAAGAGGTTGCCCTAGCAGAAATGACTGATCAGTCTGCACTCCAGTCACTGCAGGCATTACAGTCTGTCTTAAAAAGAGCCCACACAGGGATCCGAACTTCCCACACTGAGATGGAGACGGAGGTGGAATCACATCCTTACCAACTAGGGGACTTGGTTTGAATAAGCCACCACCAAATGGGAAATTTGGAGTCTTGCTGGGAGGGACCATTTACTGTCATCCTGACCACCCCCATGGCAATAAAAGTAGAAGGCATTAGGGCCTGGATTCACGCGGGTCATGTCAAACGAGCCGAGGATGAGGACGCCCCCCAGAGATGGAAGCTGTAGCCGGCGGACCCTGCTGACCGTGGACTAAAAAGCTAAGACTCAAAAGACTATGAGTCTATTGTTGCTCCTATTGTTACCTGGTTGTGTATTGTTGCTCATATTGTTACATGTTTATGTAAAGTATAGGTGGGAAATTAGATGAACAGAATTAGGAAAAATAGAAAAGGTTATACAAAGTGGTGAATGGTTAACTCATCAGCCGACTGTACACTAATGTCATTTGTACAAAAGAAAATTAGAGCAATAAAAATGTTAGTCTTACATGCTCAATATAACCCCTTACAACAGGAGAACATAGAACTGGCTGAAAAGTCAAGTATTTGACTAATTTCCAAAGAAAGGGGGGGGATGTAGGGGCTTGGTTGGCCAGAGGGAGCCGTTTGGTTATGGGCTTGGGTTGACCCCGCCCCTCCCAGAGGAACTTACTTGCAAACCCTGGATACAGGGGCGGGCCAACCGGATGGAGACATCCAATCAGTGGGGCGCGCATATATTTACTCTCGTGAGTTGAAATCTCATTGGCCACCTGTGTGTGGGCCAGGCTCAACCACCTCTATAAAGGTTAGTCCATGAGGGTGGGGGGAGAGAGTAGTAGTAGGAGTAGCCATTAGCATAGCCATTAGAATAGCTGTTGGGATAGCTGTTAGGATAGCCGTTAGGGTAGTCGTCGGAGTAATAGCCACCGGGAGCTGCCTTGCTGCCCCGAGCCGCGGCACCGCCGCAAGTGGCCTCGCCGCCCTGAACCGCAGCACCGCCATGAGCGGCCTCACCGCGGGGAGCAGTGCCGGTGTGAGCGGTAGTCGTTGGGAGCGTCGTGGTCACCCTGGTCATCGTAGTCTTCGGCAGCGGCGCCACTGCAAGCAGTCTTGCCACAGCAGCCTCGCCGCCGGGAGTGGCGCTGCCATGAACGGCCTCACCGCCCCGAGCCGCGGCCCCGCCGCGAGCGGCCTTGTCCGGAGCGGCCATGTCGGTGTCATTCCGGGGAGCAGCCTCGTCTGGAGCGGCCTTGTCCGGAGCGGCCTTGTCCAGAGCGGCCTCGTCTGGAGCGGCCTTGTCCAGAGCGGCCTCGTCCGGAGTGGCCTCGTCTGGGGAGCAGCCTTCTTGGGAGCGGCCTTGTCAGGGTCGTCGTCATCGCCTCTTTGTAAGAGGTGGCCCCGACTTGTCGGTTTGATTTTCGATGCTTGGCATGAAATAAAGCTTTGCTTGACTTTCACTTTGCATCAGTCTCATTCCTTTGATCACGGACCCTAACACCCAGGCTTCCTCTCTGCACATTGAGGGTGTTCTGGCTTCTACTTCTGGGGATGCCATCAGGGGTAGGACCTCTGCGTAAGTTCCATACCTGCTATCACAGGAGGCTGGTGCACATACTTGGCAATGCAAGGATGAGCCAGGAGCCAGTCTTGGCATGGAACACAGCACAGAGGGGCCTCAGTCTGTTCTGGGGTCCAGGCAAAGCCACCCTCCTCCTGCCTGTGTCCCAGCCCCCATGGAAAGGTTGCAATGAACAGATTCTGACCTAGTTCCCTGATGACACAGACTTCCAGGGGCTCCCATTAGGTTTAGGTCCCAAGGCCTCATCTGTGCCCATGTGGTGGGCAATCTCTACAGTGAGTTCCCAGGCATTTCCAAATCCTGGTCAAATATCCCTTTGGAATCTCCTCCCCTCCAGAGTGAATGACCTGTGTGACTATGCTCTCAAAAAGAGAATGGGGCAAAATGATGGGATGTCATTTCCAACCTGATTGAGGAAAGTCTGTGACTTCTCCTGGTTCCCTCTCTCCTGTCTTCAATCTCTGTCTCTGTCTCTGTGTCTGTTTCTATCTCTGTCTGTGTGTCTCCCAGGAGCAGGATCTGTGAGCTCTGGGGGTGATGTGAGAAACTCAGAAGTCTCCCTTGTCCCCATTTCCCTCTCCTGTCCTGGGTGCTTGGTTCTCTTCTAAGGCCTCCCACCCTGGCCAGAACACTGACTCAGGAACCTCTTCCAAATGGGGACCCTGAGGCTACAAGGTGGGTCCTGATCATGGCCCCCAGACCAGTGGTCCAATGCTCTGCCATATTCTGCATACCTAGGTCCTCAGCCCCCCAAGTTCCCAAGCTGTCCTCTGCGAAGAAGGACCTCAAGGGAGTACAAAGCATTTTCCCGGGACTGGGAGCACAGTGGGACAGGGATGGAGATCCAAGGCCAAGAGTCTCTTCTACAAGCCCATGGGACCCTAGGGACAATCTGTCTCTACAGCCCAATTGACAGAAGAGTAAGCTGAAGCTTTTTGTGCTTTCTCTGTCTGTACTTAGAGGGGGTATCTCTTCCTACTTCTAGTAGTCCAGGGTGGTGATATATACTGGACCCCAGACCCCATCCTCTCCCAGTGCCCTGGCAACCCCCTTGGGCCCCTTGGGGAAACCCTGACCATTAGCCTGGTCTGTCTCTCCTCCCCATGCTATGGATCTGGGTTCTTGCCAGGAGTCCTGATGCTCCTGCCCCATGGCCCAGCTGTCTCTGACCTCTTTCTTCTTTCCCTCGTTACCCACCTAGCTCCCAGGGTGTCCACCCCTTCTGACCCTGAGCTGGATGTGTGTGTGTGTGTGCGCCCACGCGCACATGTGCAGGCACACATACCCCTAACTGTATGGGGATGCCCAAGGTCATGTCCCCACATGATGTGGGGTGGGTAGCTATCCCTGAGGATCTGAGGGGCTCTCATCCCCAAAGCGAACCTCGTGGGAGGGTTGGGGATGGCCTAGGACTGGAGAACAGCCCTGCTCCTGGGACTCTATACTCCTCATTTGTCCTGGACCAGTCCCTGACTCTCTTGATCCCAGGTTCCCAACTGTCCCTGAGGGTTGGACATGGAAATGCTTGAAATTGGTCACTCCTCCAGGGGTAGGTGGAGGACAGGTGCATCAGGCACTTAGGCTTCCCTTCTGATCAGGCCAGGTGTGCACAGGAGACCTGCGCACAGCACCTGTACCATGACCCAGCCCTGTGGTGGTTGTGTACGAGTCCCATGGCTCTGTACCTGACCAGTCACCCATGTTCCCTCAGCACTGTCAAGTGCTCTGTGGCCCCAAAGTCTGCTGTGCCTTAGAACCATGCCCATCCCAGGCAGCAAGGCTCAGGGTACAAGGCCAGGTGGGTTGGACATCTGGGGATGCCAAGGTCACTGACTACCCCCCAACCAGATGGATGGTCTGGAATGCATATGCCCTCCCAGGGACCAGCTAAGTGTAGGGCTGGGCCAGAGGATCTGGAGACATCAGTGGAGGCTGACTTAGGGCAGGGAGTTCAGTCTCCCCCTTCCTCTTCACCTCTCCTCTCCTTCTGGTAGGACCTGGGGCAGGTCCAGCCTGTCCCTAGATGCAGTTCTGGCTGGAGTCAGGGGTGTGGGAAGGAGGCTGGGGGAGGTGGGGCCCACCACCAGGATGCCCAAATGTGAGGGTATTCTTACCATAATGAGGGACCCCATGGGCATTCAGGGATTTCAGTCCTTTTTAGATGGGAGCTGTGGCTCAAGGACTCAGCCCCTGCCCCATCCTTCACTCTCCACGAGGCCCTGCATCTCCCCCAATCTAGTCCTTGTCTGTAGCCAGCCCCCATTCCAGCCTCAGGAAATCCAGCTGCTCCAGAGGGTGCAAACTCATTACAAGCTGGAGCCAAACCAGCCCTATGGTGCCTGGTTTCCGGTCCTGGAGCCCCACAGTGAGGAGAGGTGATGCAGGCAGGGCAGGAGCGGGGAGAGGGCAGAGTGGACTCTCCCTGGGAGCCATGGCTCCCTGGTCAGCACAGACCCTGTTGTGTGCTGGCCCCTAGGGCACCCAGACTCCCAGGCAGGCTCTGGGAGCATGGCTTCTGCTAGCTCAGATGTGTCACTCTGACCCATAGTTACAGACTGTCCCACCAGCTGGACACTCTCTCCTAATTGTCCAGCAATACCTTCAGGGCCAAGAAGAACAGGCTACCATCAAACTCAGGGGCGAATTTGTGGCTGGGCATGCAGGGTACGACTCACTCTGGGCTCAGGGAGTCTCTGGCTGGGCTAATGGAGGCTCGGGAGGGCTGGCCTTCCAGCTACTCTGCTGACCAGCCCTGTGACTGGAGCCATTTGCCTCCCCTGTCTGGGCCTCACTCTCCGCCTCTGTGCAATGTGATGATCCTGAATGATCGCTCTCATGTCAGGAACATGTGGGGTGCTGATGATTGACCTATGCTAGACACAGAACCTGGACTGCAGAGTGCAGTGAGGGATGATGAGAGGTATCACCAGTGAGCACCCCTCCCCCCAAAGGCATTCCTGGCAGCTGCCAGGCCCCTGGGAGACCACAATCCTGACACCAGGTCCCTGTGTGTGTGTCTTCCTCAACAATGGGACACAGTGGGACCCCAGGACACAGGGCCAGCTCCTCCCTCTGAGGGTAGGAGAGCAAGGATGACTTTCCCTGGGTTCCCCCAAGGCCATGTAAGATTGGAGGTGGTTGCCCCCAAATGATACATTGAAATTTTTCTGTTAGAACCTGAGTGTTGGGGATTGATTCTTTCACTTGCTGGGCTGATGAAACACACATGCTCTTCATTACTCCTGAAATGAAGAGCTTTCAGGGCCCCAGGCATTCTGGACCTGGGGAAGGTGGAGGGGCCAGTCCTCTCCCTTGCTCCTGAAGGAGACCCATCCTCCCAAAAACAGGATCATTTCGGGTCATGATCCTGGGCCAGGACTGGAGACAGCTCCTCAGTGCTCCTGACTCTGGGGCTGAGAGAGACTTTTTCAGGCACAGCAATGCCCACTGAATGTGGGGCCTTCAGAAAGAACACATGCCTGGACCATGTCCTGCCCCAGGATGGTGGCTGCCTTCCTCAGCTTCGGAGGAAGAGGGGCATCCTCTGCTTCTCTGGGTGGGGGTCCTCTGACCCATGAGCAGGCCCTGGAGGATTTCTAGTCTACTTCTTGGAAGTGAATCAGCACTGAGTAGGCCAATCACTGTCCACACACAAACACAGACAATGTGCTAAGGAAGCACCAGGGGTGATCCTGTGCAAATGGCCTGTAGCCAGCAGGGCTGGCAGCTTCGGTGCTCTCCAGTGGGCTCCTTTTCCCTGGATGGGAATCCTCCTGGAGTCTGTCCTCAGAGCTCCCTTCCTGCTTGTTTCAGTGGCTTAGAAGTTTCCACCAGAGCCTCCCTCCTTTCCCACACATCACTGGTCTCCAAGAAGCAGAAGCTACTGCTCCCACACTGCCCTGTGCAAGGATGGTTTAAGGCACTCATTCCCTCCAATGCCCAGCCTCTCTGGCTCTATCACATGGTGGCCACAGCTGCCTGACTGGGCCAGAAATCCCAGGACAGCTCTCCTTTCCCAGAATCAGGGTTCATATTCCTGGCCAGAGAAAGAAGTCCCATATGTCCTCTGCTAGAGTTGAATTCCTGAGCAGCATAGCCCTCAAGGTGCCTGAGGACATGGGGGTCCCCTGTAGGTCCCCTGGAGAGAAGCGTGATGGGCACCCCTGTCTGGGAGAACAGTGAGCTGCACTCATGCCAGGCCACAGGTGCACCCATCACCTAGCGGTGCTCATACTCAGACTCACCCCCAGAAACTCTGGCACAGTTTTTCATAGATGTATTTTCAGGAGGTTCAGCACAGTGGTGGTGGAGACAGCAGGGAATGGAACAATGCTAATGCCTATGGAGGTGAATGGTGGCTCAGTCAGATAAGCTGCTGACTCTTGGATAGCTTAGGATGTGAGCTCATGATGTGGGATCAAGCCCCATGTAGGGTCTGTTGTTCAGTAGAGTGTGGGCTCACTATTTTCTCTTCCACCTCTTGCTTCTCCCACCACTCTCGTGCCATGCACTCTCTCTCCAAAATAAATTTTAAAACATCTTTATAAAAATGGAATCATACAGAATGTACTTTTTAAAAATTGTAAAAAATCACAACATAGGTTTCACCATTTTAAACATTTTCGCTATAAAGTCCAGTAGTGTTAAGTATATTTACACTGCTGTGAAGCATATCTTGAGAACATTTCAGCTTACGAATCTGAAATTCTGTATCCATTATTATTTGTTTTTCATGTAGAAAGCATATGTATGTATGTATATATGTATGTATTAGTAAGCCAACATACAGTACATCATTGGTTTTTGATGTAGTGTTCAACGATTCATTAGTTGCATATAAAACCCAGTGCTCATCACAACATGTACCCTCCTTAATACCCATCACCTGGCTACCCCATCACCCCAACTCCCACACTTCTGTAACCCTCAGTTTGATGCCTGGAGTCCAGAGTCTTTCATAGTTTGTCTCCCTTTCTGACTTCTTCCCATTCAGTTTTCCCTCTGTTCCCCAATGATCCTACATGCTATTCCTTACATTCCACATATGAGTGAAACCGTATGATAATTGTCTTTCTCTGCCTGACTTATTTCCCTTAGCATAATCCCTTCCAGTTCCATCCATGTCAATGCAAATGGTGGGTATTAATCCTTTCTGATGGCTGAGGAATATTCCATTGTATATATAGAACACATCTTCTTTATCCATTCATCTGTTGAAGGGCATCTCAGCTCCTTACACAGTTTGGCGACTGTGGACATTGCTGCTATGAACATTGGGGTGCATTTGGCCCTTCTTTTCACAGATGTCTGTATCTTTTCAAGATGCCTATATCTTTGGGGTAAATACCCAGTAGTGCAATTGCTGGGTGGTAGGGTAATTCTATTTTTAACGTCTTGAGGAACCTCCATACTGTTTTTCAGAGTGGCTATACCAGCTTGCATTACCACCAACAGTGTAAAAGGGGTCCCTTTCTTTGCATCCTCGCCAACATGTGTTGTTTCCTGCCTTGTTAATTTTGGCCATTCTAACTGGTGTGAGATGATATCTCATTGTGGTTTTGATTTGAATTTCCCTGATGCCTAGTGATGTTGCGCATTTTTTCATGTGTCTGTAAGCTGTTTATATGTCTTCTTTGGAGAAGTGTCTGTTCACGTCTTCTTCCCATTTTTTGATTGGATTATTTGGTTTTGGGTGTTGAGTTTGAGAAGTTCTTTATGAATCTTGGATACCAGCCCTTCGTCTGTAATGCCATTTACAAATATTTTCTTCCATTCCCTGGGTTATCTCTTAGTTTTGTTGACTATTTCCTTTGTTGTGCAGAAGCTTTTTATCTTGATGAAGTTCCAAAGTTTATTTTTGCTTTTGTTACCCTTGCCTTTAGAGAAGTGTCTTGAAAGAAGTTGCTGTGGCTGAGGTTGAAGAGGTTACTGCTTATGTTCTCCTCTAGGGTTATGGTGGATTCCTGTCTCATATTGAGATCTTTCATCCATTTTGAGTTTATCTTTGTGTATGGTGTAAGAGAATGGTTGAGTTTCAATCTTCTTGGCTGTCCAATTTTCCCAGCATCATTTATTGGAGAGATTGTCTTTTTTTCCATTGGATATTCATTCCTGATTTGTTAAAGATTGGTTGACCATAGAGTTGAGGGTCCATATCTGGGGTCTCAATTCTGTTTCATTGATCTTTATGTCTGTTTTTGTGACAATACCATGCTGTCACAATTTTGTAATATAGCTTGAAGTCAGGCATTGTGATGCCCCCAGCTTTGGTTTTCTTTTTCAGTATTTCCCTGGCTATGTGGGGCTATGTGGGGTCTTTTCTGGTTCCATGCAAATTTTAGGATTATTTATTCCAGCTCTGTGAAAAATGCCAATGGTATTTTAATAGGGATGACATTGAAAGTGTAGATTTCTCTGGGCAGTGTAGACATTTTAACAGTGTTTATTCTTCCAGTCCATAAGCATGGAATGTTTTTCCATCTTTTTGTGTCTTACTTAATTTCTTTCATAAGTGTTCTGTAGTTTCTACAGTATAGCTCCTTTACCTCTTTTGAGGTTTGTTTCTCTCTGAGGATTGTTTCTAGGTATCTTATGGGTTTTGGTGCTATTGTAAATGGAATTGATTCCCTAATTTCTCTTTCTACAGTTACATTGTTAATAGAAAAGTAACTGATTTCATGCATTGATTTTGCACCCTGCCACATTACTGAATTTCTGTATGAGTTCTAGCAATTTGGGCATGGAGTCTTTGGGTTTTCCACATAAAGTATCATGTCATCTGTGAATGGAGAGTATGTTAAACAATAGTGGTGAGAAAGGGCATCCTTGTCCTTTTCCTGACTTAAGGGAAAAGCTCTCAACTTTCCCCCACTGAGAATGATATTTGCTGTGGGCTTTTCATAGATGGTTTTTATGAAATTGAGGAAGGTTCTCTCTATCCCTACACTCTGAAGAGTTTTAATGAGGAAAGTGTGTTGTATTTTGTCAAAAGTTTTTCTGCACCAACTGAAAGGATCATATGGTTCTTGTCTTTTTTAATTATTATTAATGTGCTCTATCATGTTGATTGATTTGCATATGTTGAACCAAACTTGCATCCCAGGAATAAATCCCACCTGGTTGTGATGGATAATTCTTTTAATGTACTGTTAGATCCTATTGGCTAGGATCTTGTTGAGTATTTTAGCATCCATGTTCATCAGGGATATTCGTCTGTAATTCTCCTTTTTGATGGGTCTTTGTCTGGTTTTGGGATCAACATGTTCCTGGCCTCATAGAATGAATTCAGAAGTTATCTTTCTGTTTATATTTTTTGAAACAGCTTCAGAAGCATTGGTATTATTTCTTCTGTAAATGTTTGGTAAAATTCCCCTGGGAATCCATCTAACCCTGGGTGCTTGTGTTTTGGAGGGTTTTTGGTTACTGCTTCAATTGTGTCAGTGGTTTTTGGTCTATTTAGATTGTGTATTTCTTCCTGTTTCAGTCTTGACAGTTTATAAGTTTCCAGGAAGGCATCCATTTCTTCCACTTTGCTTAATTTATTAGCATATAGTTGCTGATAACAATTTTTAATAATTGTTTCTGTTTCCTCAGTGTTAGTCATGATCTCTCCCCTTTCATTCATGATTTTATTAATTTGGGTCCTTTTCTTTTGGATAAGTCTGGCCAGAGGTTTATTGACATTATTAATTCTTTCAAAGAACCAGTTTCTAGTTTCATTGATCTGCTCTACTATTTTTCTGGTGTCTATTTCATTAATCTCTGCTTTAATCTTTATTATTTCTCTTCTTCTGCTTGGTTTAGGTTTTATTTGCTGTTTTTTCTCCAGTTCCTTTAGGTGTAAGGTTAGCTTCTACGTTCAAAATTTTTCTGGTTTTGTTTTTGTTTTTGAATGAGGCTTGGATGGCTCTGTATTTCCCTCTTAGGACTGCCTTTGCAGTATCCCATAGGTTTTGGACTGATGTGTTTTCATTCTCACTGGTTTCCATGAAGTGTTAAAATTCTTCTTTGATTTCCTGGTTGACCCAAACATTCTTCAGCAGGATGGTCTTTAGCTTCCATGTGTTTGAATTCCTTCCAATTTTTTTCTTGTAATTGAGTTCCAGTTTCAAAGCATGTGGTCCGAAAATATGCAGGGAATAATCTCAATCTTTTAGTATTGGTTGGGACTTGATTTGTGACCCAGCATGTGGTCTATTCTGTAGATAGTTCTGTGTGCATTTAAGAAGAATGAGTATTCTGTTGTTTTAGACTGGAATGGTCTCTATATATCTATGAAGTCCATCTGGTCCAATGTGTCATTTAAAGCTCTTGTTTGTTTTGGTTTTTGGGTTTTGGTTTTGTCTTTTGTGTGTGTGTTGTTGTTGTTCTTTTTCTGCTGCTGCTTATAAGATCTGTGTATTGCTGAGAGTAGAGTGGTGAGGTCTCCTACTGTTAACATATTATTATCATCAATATGATTATTTTGGTTAACAGTTGGCTTATGTAGTTTGTTGCTTCCACATTGGGGGCACAGATATTTACAATTATTAGATCTTCTTGTTGGATAGACCCTTTAAGTATGATAGAGTGTCGCTCTGTATTTCTTACTACAGTCTTTAGCTTAAAATCTAAATTGTCTGATGTAAGAATTGCTACTCCAGATGTCTTTTGAAGTCTGTTGGCATGAAAAATTGTTTTCCATCCCCTCACTTTCAGTATGGATGTATCTTTAGGTTCAAAATGAGTCTCTTGTAGATAGCATACAGATGGGTTATATCTTTTTATCCAATCTGCAACTCTGTGCCATTTTATGGGAGCATTTAGGCCATTCATGTTGAGAGTGAGTATTGAAATATATGATTTTAGTGGCCTCATTGCCTGTGAAGTTTTTTCTATAGTTTGTCTCTGTAAATTTCTCACCTGTATTATGCTTGGGGTCTTCTTTAATAGAATCCCCCTTAATATTTCTTATAGGGCCAGCTTGGTGGTCACATATTTTTTTCCTGCTGATCCTGGAAGGTCCTTGTCTCTCTATCCATTCTGAATGACAGCCTTGCTGCATAAAGTGTCCTTGGCTGCATGTTCTTTTCATTTAGTACCCTGGATATATCTTGCAAGCCCTTTCTGACACCACAGGTCTCTGTGGACAGGTCTGATGTTATTCTGATATTCCTCCCTCCATACATATGAATCACTTCTCCCTGGCTGTTTTCTGGATTTCTTCCTTGGTTCTAGGATTTGCAAGTTTTCCATTTTTAATTCTAGTAGTGTACTTATAGACTATTTTGGATTTTCTATGAACTCCTCATATTATCTGTGAATAGTCACTATTATCCCCTCAATTCTTATTCTTTTTGTTTCTCTTGCCTTATAAGACTTGGTAAATTCTCCAATGAAATGTTGGTTAGAATAGCTTTGTTTGAAGATTATAATATACCTTTCTCAATATCTGATAGAAAAAGCAGACAAGACATTGGTAACAAATGTGATCTAATTGACATATAATGGAGCATTATATAATAAGTACAGAATACATTATTTTCAAGTGGTCCTAGAAGATTTACCCAAATAGATGATATGTCGGGCCATGAATCAAGTCTACACATTTTAAAGCCTGAAATTAACTAGATTATATCCTTAGACCACAGGGTAATTGAGCTATAGTCATAATGAAAAGAAAACCAGGAAGTCTCTCAATGTTTAACAATTAAATGTAACTTTGCTACATATCCTAAGGGTCAGAGAGGGAATCACAATGGAAATTCTCAACCTTTCCTACATCAGAGCTTGCAGACAATGATACTATGTCTGTGAAGAGCACTATAAATAAGGTAGACAGGAGTTCTGCCTGCCCCAGCCACACCTGGCAGCCTTGGCCTGTGGTCCCCCCCCCCCACCCCGTGCCAGCTTCCCTTTCTGGTAGCCCTGAGCTAAGAGGGACAACACTGCCATATGGAAATGAGAAGTTCCACAGGCCTAATGATGATGGTGCTATTTTATTGTCCTCACCAGTCCTACAACATGATTTCTGAGTGAAATATGACACAACAGCAGCTTCTTGACCTACCTTAAGGTTTGAAAATCATCTTGTGAGTCATCTATTAGAAATATATTTCAACAAGTGTTCTTTTTTCTGGAAAAGAAATAGACCCAAATAGTAATCATGGCTTCCTGAGCATATGCTCTTGAGAGCCATCACACCAGCTCTTTGTGGAATTCTCCCTCATAAACTGCTAAAGTATGATATAGATATTACTAGTCACATTTTCTAGATTGTTATATAGGGGCTCAGAGACGACTTGAGTCACAGAGGATTTTAGTGTCAGAAACCTAAGTGGCATCCCCAAACTGACTCCAAATCCCTTGTTATTCCATACATGGTACTATTTCCCTCTTATCTCTGGTCTTCTCAATCTGAAGACATCTCAAGTCTCGGGATTTTCTTGTGTGGATAACTGGAACAGATTCAGCTGGCTTTTCACCTCTGCCCATCATGATCATTAAGATAATTATCTCAGTGGAAGACCTCTGAGTAAGATACTCAAAGATCCCTAGGAATAGAGACATTACAATATTTTTCTGATATTAAAGTTACTGAAAGAAGTATCTTGGGCACCTGGGTGGCTCAGTGGGTTAAGCCTCTGCCTTCAGCTCAGGTCATGATCTTGGGATCCTGGGATTGAGTCCCGCATAGGACTCTCTGCTCGGCGGGGAGCCTGCTTCCTCCTCTCTCTCTCTGCCTGCCTCTCTGCCCACTTGTGATCTCTCTCTATCAAATAAGTAAATAAAAATAAGATCTTAAAAAATAAGAAGTATCTTTCTAAAATTGATTCAAGCTCTGGTATGTTCAGAGTGTGCTGTAAGACACAACTGAAATAGTATATGAAATAAAAATTTTTTAAAAAGACTATAACTTTGGGGGCCCAACTGGTTGGATGCCTGCCTTTGGCTCAGGTCATGATCTTGATCTTGTGGTCCTGAGATCAGGCTTGCATTGGGCTCATTGGGGAGTCTGAGTCTCATTTTCCCTCTCCCCCTGCCCTCAGCTTGTGTGTGCATGCTCTTTCTCTCAAATAAATAAATAAAACCTTTAAAAAAAAAAAAAAAACGAATGTAACTCTGGAGTTAGACCTGGGTATAAATCTTAGCTACTTAATTCTCTGAGGCCCAGTATCCTCATCTTTAAGATGAAGTTAACAATAATTGTCATCAAAAAAGATTAAGATTTAAAGTGCTTAAGACAGTGCCAGAAAAGTAGTGAGCATTCAGTGAAATGTAGCTGTTATTACTATAATTGTTACTATAATTATTACTAGACCTTTAGGAAATCAGTGATTTGGGATTATCAAATATTTACCACAGATCATTGCTAAGAAATTGAAGAAGTCATGACAGCTCCATAATAATTAAACATTCATCTCATGGTTGGTGAAGTTTAAGCAAGAAGAATATTTTAAGGTTAGGTTTCCCTAGAAAAGCTAAGGGTGAAGTTACAGAGAAAGTACTGTCTGGAATAGAAATTGACAGAACTATGAGGAGAATATAACAGTTTTTTTTAAAAAGATTTTATTTACTTGTCAGAGAGAGAGCGAGCAAAAAAGTGTGAGCAAGCACAAGCAGGGGGAGCAGAGGGTCCCCACTGAGCAAGGAGCCGCAAGCAGGAATTGATCCCAAGATCCTGGGATCATGAAATGAGCTGAAGGTAGCCAACCAGGCGCCCCCACAGTATATTTCAAGAAAAGGAGTAGCAAATAAAAGCTGCTATTTTGGTTTAACCAAATATATACATAAAAATCAGGAAAGATATATACCAAAATGTTAATAGTGATGGATTACAAAGGTTTCTTTTTATATCATTTTATGGAATAAATATATTTTTATTTGGTATAAAAAGTAAAATAAATAAAATAAAAACACTCAGCTCAGCCTCTTCTACAAAGTGAGACAATGCTTATAAACTTTGCTAAAATATTCCTTTACCTACAATTATTTACTTCCCAACCATCGTAGAGTTTATGTGGTATGACTATGACTTACATTAGTCCAATCTGCAGGGAAAGAACTTAGACAGTGTATCCAAGCTTTAGGGGGACTTCATGTTTAAATTAGTGTTGTGACAATGAGCTACTCTGTTTTATCCTATAGCCCAAGAAAATGGTGCCAGACATCTCTAAGATGCCAGGAGGTTCTAAAATTCAGACTTAAAATTATCTGGGTGCTTCAGAGATTTGGCAGGAGAAGGGGAGGAGCCCAGTGTCCCTGAACATCTCTGTTACCTTTGTTGACCATGGAACAAGTAACCTTCTGTAGGCATCATTTTGATTTCTTGGTACTATTGTTAAAGTTGCTTTTGTCTCAAGTTCCTCCCTTTAGTAGTAATTATAGTAATAATGGAAATTTTATCTTTTATTATACATGGGCCCAGATCCTGGGCTCCCAGGGAAGCTATCCTTTAACATTTTACCAAAATCAAAATGATGGGGCAAAACTTTCAAGCATGAGCCCTATTTCTGTCCCAAGCACATGTTGTACATCTTCTTTAAGAAGCAAAAGGTAACCAAAAAATGCCATTACAAACATAAAGATTAAAACAACAACAACAACAAAAGAACTTCTCCTGTTCCCATAAGATTAAAGTCATATTGACTTGTACATACTGAAAACGTAAGAAAAAGCCTGTAACTTTCTGGAATGTTCTTCTTTATGATGATGTGTAACTCTGTATGTAAAACAAAACAAAACAGAACAAATATGTAAACCTGCCCCAAATGTTCCTTCCCTGGAGTACTCCCTTCCTTATGAAGATTGTGTCTTTCAAGCAGCTGTCCTGACTTGAGTTCGAATAAAACCCTCTTCCTTTCTCTCTAAAATGTTTAAAAAGGTTTGCTTATTTAGTGTTGACAATAACAATATGTTTTCTTTTTAACAGCACAGAAGCTTGTCTGTTCTTGTTCATCCTGGAGCTTCCCTGAAGAACCAAGCATATGTATATATATTCTAGTACATATGGGCTCATCCTAGAAGGATGCTTTGAAGGTCTAAGAAGCACTATGTACTTCATGAAGACCAGAACGTGAAGCTCTTCCCACTTAGAGCATTACTTTTTGGTTCTTAAAATTGCCTTGGAGCTTTTTCCCTGCCACCACTGAGTCGTGCAGAGGCAGAGGCTAGGGTGCAGTCAAGATTCAGTTACACTCATAATCTAACACCATGGCCGAGGAAGGCATTGCTGCTGGAGGTGTAATGGACATTAATACTGCTTTACAAGAGTTGCTGAAGACCGCCCTCATCCACGATGGCCTAGCATGTGGAATTCTCGAAGCTGCCAAAGCCTTAGACAAGGGTCAAGCCCATCTTTGTATGCTTGCATCCAACTGTGATGAACCTATGTATGTCAAGTTGGTGGAGGCCCTTTGTGCTGAACACCAAATCAACCTAATCAAAGTTGATGACAACAAGAAACTAGGGGAATGGGTAGGCCTCTGTAAAACTGAGAGAGGGAGAGAGAGTGGTTGGTTGTAGCTGTGTGGTGGTTAAGGGCTATGGCAAAGAGTCTCAGGCGAAGGCTGTCATTGAGGAGTACTTCAAATGCAAGAAATGAACAAATAAACTTAGTTCTTGTTAAAAAAAAAAAATTGCCTTGGAAATGTGGGAAACCATTGCATTTCCTAAAGCCCAAGCCTCAGGTCTAAGAACAGCTGACCTTCCTGGGAGCCAGGCACAGCTCCTCAGGCAGAGTTGGTGCAGGAAAGGAAGGGGCAGGACTCTGAGAGTGGTGTGCAGCTAGAGGGATCCATGGAAGGGGCCCTGTGGAGGAGGGGGGGGGGCTTCCCCAAACTCCGCCTGTTCCTGCATGGCCCAGCCAGGTGTTGGGCAGGAGGCCTCCAGGACCACCTGCAGTCGCAGGAAGGCATGAGTTTAAGGGTGGGTGGTTGATGCAGGCAGGCACCGCATCCAGTAGGCTCAGGGCATCACCCTCCCTGACCAATCACTGGGTGGGGGTGGAGCTACCTCTTTGTGGGTGGCCCCCCATCTGCCCTGGGATGCAGAGGTGGGGCAGGAGAAGGTGAGAATGACCTGCAGAATTCCCTGCTGGGTGAGTACATGCTGTGGGCTGGGGTGGGGGATCCCAGGGTAGGGTGAGCCCCAGGTGGGAGGCAGGGATACTGGAAGGGTGCATGGAATGAGCTAATGCTGGGAACTCAGATGAGATTTTTTTTTCCCCTTGAAAGTCTCTTCTGCCTGATGTTCATTGACTGGCTGTATCCCCCAGATCCATGAATTCCAGGGTGCCTGTTCACCCCAGGTTTTGTGGGATGGGTTGTGGACATGTCAGGGTTTCCTGTTCCCTGGGAAGAGAGCACCTAAGGATGGTACACAGTCCCAACTTCAGTGGGGTGCCCCCGTCCCCTGGCACAGTGCAGGTTATGGACCTTCAGCAGCACCCAAAGTTCAGCACGGTGTCCACTGTTCTCTCCAGCACAGGTATGGTGGCAACAAGCCTCAGAGCTGTCCCCCAACTTCATCATTGTGCCCCTGTCCCCCAGAGATAGTGGTAATGGCCTGTCAGGATCATGCAGGAGGGTCCTCCAGGTTCCTGCCCACTCCCCCCCACCCCGGGAAAAGTGTGGTGGTGACAGCCCCAGAGCCATCCCCCAATTTTACATTGTGCCCCGTGTCCCCTGTGGATGGTGGTAATGGGCTGTCAGGATCATGCAGGAGGGCCCTCCAGGTCCCTGCTTCCCCAGGCACAGGTGTGGTGCTAACAAGCCCCAGAGCAGTCCTGCAGGTTCAGCATTGTGCACCCTGTCCCCCGGGGATGGTGGGAATGGGCTGTCAAGATCATGCATGAAGGTCCTCCAGGTTCCTGCCCTACTCCAGGCACAGGTGTGGTGGCAACAAGCCACAGAGCAGTCCCCCAACTTCAGCATTGTGCCCCGTGCCCCCAGGGACGGTGGAAATGGGCTGTCAGGATCATGCAGGAGCATCCTCCAGGTGGGGGCCTGGAAGTTGGAGTAAACCAGACCCCAATCTAGTTGCATGAGGAACAGATGAGGTGAGGTGTTCATTTGGAAGAGTAATTTCACCTTTCCAAAAAAGACAATGTCATTGGTGTACTTTTTGAATGAATATAATTACTACTTAAGAGAGAAGTATGTGTTTCCCCTTCTCCCAAAAACTGAAGCAGGTGTGCAGGCCATAGGTTGCAGGTACCTACCTATGCCCACCTGACAACGCTTCTCTGGCTCCACGAAACCCGAAGTTTTGAACACCAGCATCTAGGCCCGTGATGTAGCTTGTCACAGGACATCCGCGTTCAGAGAAAGCAGCAGATACATTGGGTGCAATGTCACATCCATGTCAGGAATAGAGGTAAAACTTGTCATTAACTCAAAACCTTTGAGCTTTTCTCTTTCCTCTAGTTGAGCCATGAAGTAAGACTTAAGTCATTGTCAGCATTCTGGATTTGGTGCAAGAGTTACTTGGTTTCCCTGCAGGTAGAACATTGCAGGGAATATCCTTTTTTCTGTTCATTTATTGCTTACAAAATGTAATCTGAACATCTGTTTCCTAGGAAATCACTTTTGTTAGAAAGGGAAGGTGATATTTAGTCTTTGTGTGTTTTTAACATATAATTCTTTCCCTTATCTAACAGCGTTTATTCATTTGGGCCTAGGATATGGTTGAGTGGCCAAAATCTAGAGTTAGGTGGCTTTTTGTTGTCAGAATACCAACCTTGATGATGTCATTTCTCAAAAGTGATGTTTCATAATTGGTTAGTCTTTTCATCAAAAGAGTTACAACGGGATTGAGGGCAAATTCAAAATTACTCAAAGTAGGTTTTTACTGTTTAAAAGTTGAATTTAACTTTCTAGTTTTACTAAATGTATCATCTAGATATTTTGATATGCTGTATTTTCTCTGTAGTTTCTTAGGTGGTGGAGTCAAGGGAGAGTCTTTGGGAATTCACCTGGATAGAGGATTTGCATAGGATTTGCTGATGGGTTAGATATTGGGAATGGGAGACAGAGGAATAGAGTAACTCCCAGCTGTTTTTGGTTGTCCTAAGTGAGGGGAAGCAGGAGGTTTCTGGGGGTAGGAGGTAGTCCATGTTCCACATGCTGAGGAAGGTGTATTTCAGTGGATCTGCTGATGTTTGTGTTGGGGAGAACATTTAACATCTACTCCCTCAGCAACTTTCAAGTACAAGTATCCCCCTGCTTTTTGAAAGTTCATTGTAAGACACTTGGCTTTTTTGAAAGATCTATGTTATTACCCAGCTTCAGTAAGAGGAAGAAACCTGAAGAGTATTTCCCTCTTATGAAAAAGGTCAAAGAATGAGCATTGTGTTCAGCATCTGTTTTGTGGGGAACCACTACAGAGGTGGCATGCACCCCATCCAGCTCCTTCCTGGGCGCTGCTCTACACATCCAGCCACCAGCACTTTGAATTGTGTCTATGAGCATCTGCTGTGCTTTATCTCCATTTATTTAGGGTATCCATTAACAAGTTGTGTCCTGAGGATCCAGAAAAGCCAAAGAGAAGTAATTTTTGGAGTCTGAGAGTACTCACTAATTTTTCCATATAAATTAATGGTAGTTCCTTCTCTATACCATTTCTGTTGTGAAAGGTTTCCTAGGAACATTGTACTTTCAGATAGTGGGGGAACCCATCCTATAGGGTCAGCTTTAGTCTCCATGCTGCACAGAACATTCCTTGGCTTACGGATTTTATCACTCAAACATTGTGCCTTTGACCACCTTCACCTGTTTCCCCCCCTCATCCCTGAATCTGTCAACCACCAATCTCTTTTCAGTATCTATGAATTCAGTTTTTTTTTTTCCATGTGGAATGTCCATGAGAGCCTCTGTGTCTGAGTTACTTAGCATGATCCTCCCAAAATCTATGTTTCCATTTCTGGTTATTGTGAATAATGCTGGTGTGAACATGGGAATACATCTCTCTTTTTTTGAGGGAGTGTTTTTGTGTTCTCCAAAAAGTACTCAGCAGAGCAATTACTGGGTCATGTGGTAGTTGTATTGTTTTTTTTTTTTTTTTTTTTTTTCAGGAACCTCCATAGTGTTTGTCACAGTGGCTGCACCAATTTGCATTCCTACCTACTGTGCACTGGGTCCACTTGTCTACATACCCTTGACAACACCTGGTGTCTGTCTCTGGGATGATTGCCATTCCAACAGTTGTGAGGTGATAGCTAATTGAGGTGTTTAAAAAAAAAGATTTTATGTATTTACTAGAGAGAGAGAGATAGTGAGAGAGAGCATGTGCAGGTTCCCTGCTGAGCAAGGAGCCCAATGTGGGACTCTATTCCAGGACCCTGGGACCATGACCTGAGCTGAAGGCAGACGCCAAACCGACTGAGTCCCACAGGCACCTCTGATTGCAGTTTTGACTTATGTTTTCCTGATGATGATTAGTGATGTTGACCAACTTTTTTTCTGTGTATTTTGGCCAGCCATCTATATGCCATCTTTGCAAAGTATCTATTCACATGTTCTCCCCATTTTTATATCATTTTTTGTTTTGATTTATATGTGTGTTTTGTGTATTTGGGATATTTGCCTCTTCTCACACATATGATTTACAGATTTTTTTTCATTAGGTTGGTCACTTTCTAAGTTTTTTTTTAAGATTTTATTTATTTATTTGACACAGAGAGAGAGCGATCACAAGTAGGCAGAGATGCAGGCAGAGAGAGAGAGAGAGGAGGAAGCAGGCTCCCTGCTGAGCAGAGAGCCCGATGTAGGGCTCGATCCCAGAACCCTGGGATCATGACCTGAGCCGAAGGCAGAGGCTTAACCCACTGAGCCACCCAGGTGCCCTGACCTTCTAAGTTTTTGATGGCTTCTTTTGCCATGAAGATTTCAGTTTGAGGTTGTTCCACTTGTATATTTTTGCTTTTGTTGCCTTTGCTTTTGGTGTCTGATCTAAAGACTCTTTTCCAAAATCAACATCAAGAAACTTACTACTTATGTTTTCTTCTTGGAGGTTTATGGATTCAGGTCTTATGTTCAAGTCATTCATTCGTTTAAAATCTTTGTGTGTGGTGTAGTGATCCAGTTACATTCTTCTGCATTTGGTATCCAGTTTTCTCAGTACCATTTCACTGAAGAGACAGTCCTCTCCACATTGTATATTTTCTGCTCCTGTGTTGTAAGTTAAGACCATATATGTGTGGGTTAGTTTCTGAGTTTTCTATTCTGTCCCATTGATGTGTGTGTGTGTGTGTGTGTGTGTGTGTGTGTGTGTGTGTGTGTCTGTTTATGCCAGTATCATACTGTTGATGATTACAACTTTGTAATCTAACTTGAAATCTGGGAGTGTGGTGACTGCAGCTTTCTTTCTCCAGATTGCTTTGGGTATTTGGGGTCTTTTGTGATTCCATATGAATTTTAGAACTGTCTTCTATTTCCTTGAATAATGCCATTGGAATTCAGATAAGGATTTCATCACATCTGTAGATTGCTTTGGGTACAATGAATATGTTAACATTATTAACTCTTCCAGTTACTGAGCATGGCATATGCTTCCATTCATCTGTGTCATCTTCCATTTCTTTGACCCATATGTTCCTCCCCACCCCGACACACACATGTGCTTCCTTTCTTTTCCACCATGTGTTCAGTGAACCAAGTATTTCTTATCCTTGGTTACTTTTATTACTAAGTTTCTTTTCTTCTTGCAATTGTAAATGACATTGCTTTCTTAGTTTCTGTTTGTGAAAGTTTGTCTTCAGTACATAGAAATGCAACAAGTTGGGCACCTGGGTGGCACCATCAGTAAAGCATCTGCCTTCAGCTCAGGTCATGATTCTGGAGTCCTGGGATGGAGCCCCGCATTGGGCTCCCTGCTCAATGGAAAGCCTGTTTCTTTCTCTCTCTGCTGCTCCCCTTGCTTATGCTCATGCTCCCTCTGTCAAATAAATAAATAAAATATTGTAAAAGAAGAAATGCAACAGGTCTCTGTATATCAACTTTGTATCCTGCAGTTTTACTGAATTTCTTTATTCTAATAGATTTTTGGTGGAATCTTTAGGGATTTCTATATACAGTATCACGTCATCTGCAAATAGTGACCATTTTCTTTTCCTGTTTGGATTTCACCCATTCATCCATCTATCTATCTTTCTTTCTTTCTTTCTTTCTCCCTCTCTCTCTCTTTTGTCTAAATGCTTTGCCTAGGACTTTCAATGCTATGTTGAATGAAAGTGGTGAGAGTGGGCATCTTCGTCTCTTTCTTGATCTCAGTGGAAAAGTTTTCAGATTTTTACCCTTGAGCATGATGTCAGTTGTGGGCTTTTCCTATAGGGCCTTTACTGTGTTGAGGTATGTGTCCTCACTACCCAGATGGTTTAGAGTTTTTATCATAAATGCTTATTGAATCTTGTCAAATGTTCTTTCTGCATCTATTATAACAATCTTATGATTTCATCTTTTACTTTGTTAAGGTGGTGTATCCCATTGGTGGATGTGCAGATGTAGAGTCATCCCTGCATCCCTGGAACAAATCCCACTGGATCATGTTGTGTGAGTCTCCTGATGTATTGCTGAATTTTTGTTTGCTGATAATTTGTTGAGGGCTTTTGCATCTATGTTCATGAGGGATATTGCTTTCCTATTGATTTCCTTTGCTTGTAGCATCATTGTCTTGTTTTCGTAACAGGGTACTGCTGACTTCATAAAATGAGTTTGAATGGATGCCCTCCTCTCCTATTTTTTAAAGAGTTTTAGAAAGATTTGTATTAATTCTTCTACTTTCTGGTTGAACTCCTCAGTGAAATGGTCTGGTCTTGGACACTTGTTTCCTGGGAGTTTTTTGATTATTAAATTAATCTTTTTACTAGTGATCAGTCTGTTCAGATTTTTTTTTTTCCTTCACAGTTCAGTTTTTCTAGGTTGTTGGTAGGAACTTATCCATTTCTTCTAGGTTGTCCATTATGTTGGCCTCTACTTGCTCATAGTACTCTCTTAAGATCCTTTGTGGGGTTTTTTTTTTTGTGGTATTAATTGTCATGGCTCATCTTTCTTTTCTTTTTTTAAAGTTTTCACATTTTTAAAAATTTAAATTCAATTAGTCAAGATATAGTACATCATTAGTTATTGATGTAATGTTCAATGATTCATTAGTTGAGTGTAACAGCCAGTGCACATCACCACAGTGCCCTCTTTAATGCCCATTGCCCAGTTATCCCACCCCCCACCCACCTCTCTTTCTGCAACCCTCAGTTGTTTTTGTTTTTTTTTCACAGAGTCAAGAGTCTCATATGGTTTTTCTCCATCTCTGATTTCTTCCCAGTCAGGTTTCCCTCCCTGTCCCTATGGTCCTCTGTGCTATTCCTTATGTTCCACATATGACTGAAATCATATGATAATTGTCTTTCTCTGACTTATTTCACTTAGCATAATCTCTTCTATTTCCATCCATGCCAATGCAAATGGTAGATATCATCCTTTCTGATGGCTGATTAATATTCCATTGTATATATGAACTGCATCATCTTTTTTTCAGTACAAAGACTTATTTTGTTGATTTTAGTGCAAAGTACATTTTATCCACCACACTGGCAAAAATAACGCATATTTTTAGCATATTTTATTTAGGTTCACCCTCACCAAGATAAGCTTTTTAAGGGAAAAATATCCCTCAATTAATATAACTATTTTTAGCAAATACACAGAGTAAGCAGATGAAGCAGTCACTTAGGATTTCAGAAAGTTTTTAAAACATCTTAGGGGAGCCTAAACTTAAATATAAATAAACAATAAGTAGATAATTCAAAATAATTAGAATTTGTATTTTATAGCTGATTTATTAATAATGAACCACATCTTCTTTATCCATTCATCTGTTGAGGGACGTCTCAACTCTTTCCAGTTTGGCTATTGTGGACACTGCTGTTATGAACATTGGGGTGCATATGGCCCTTTTCACAAAATCTATATCTTTGTGGTAAACATCCAGTAGTGCAATTTCTGGGTGGTAGGGTAGCTTTATTTTTTAATGTCTTGAGGAAACTCCATACTGTTTTTCAGAGTGGCTATACCAGCTTGCTTTCCAACCAACAATGTAGGAGGGTTCCCCTTCTCTACATCCTCACCAACATGTATTGTTTCCTGCCTTGTTAATTTTGGCCATTCTAACTGGTGTAAGGTGGTATCTCAATGTGGTTTTGATTTGAATCTCCCTGATGGCTAGTGATGTTGAGCATTTTTTCATGTGTCTGTTAGCTGTTTGTATGTCTTCTTAGGAGAAGAGTCTGTTCATGTCTTCTGCCCATTTCTTGATCAGATTATTTGTTTTTGGGTGTTGAGTTTGAGAAGCTCTTTATGGATCTTGGATACCAGCCCTTCATCTGTAATGCTATTTACAAATATCTTCTCCCATTCCCTTGGTTGCCTCTTAGTTTTGTTGACTGTTTCCTGTGCTGTGCAGAAGTTTTTTATCTTGATGAAGTCCCAAAAGTTCATTTTTGCATTTGTTACCCTTGCCTTTAGAGAAGTGTCTTGAAAGAAGTTGCTGTGTCCAAGGTCGAAGAGGTTGCTGCCTGTGTTCTCTGTGATTTTGGTGTGAGACAAGAATTAATCATCTTTCTTTCTTGAATTATTTTGAGCTCTCTCTCTTTCTTGGTGAGTCTAGCTAAAAGTTTTTCAGTTTTGTTTATCTTTCCAAAACAGGCAGCTCTTATTTTCATTGATCTTTTGTCTTTTTAGTCACCATTGGATTTATTTTCACATTCTTTTCTACTATTTCCTTATTCCTACTGATTTGGGGCTTTGATTTTTTTTTTTTCTACTTCTTCTCATGTAAAATTAGGACATTTATTGGAGAGCTTTCTTATGGATTGATGAGGACCTGAATTTCTATGAACTTTCCCCTTAGAACTACTTCTGCTGCATCCCATAAGTTTTTGTAGGTTCTCTTTTTTGTCTCAAGTTACTGCTAAAATTTCTTATTATTTCTTCTTTGACCATTAGTTCCTTAGTAGCATGTTGTTAAGTCTCCACATATTTTTGACTGTCCCATTTTCTTCTTGTGTCTGATTTCTAGTTTCATACCATTGTGGTTGGACAAGATTTGAACCAGAAGTGAAGGAAGCATTCAGATTAAAGGTTTGTTTCTTGTTTTGTTTTGTTTTGTTTTGTTTTGTTTTCTGAGGGCAGAGCATGAGTTCCATACCAGTGGAAGGTTTTGTGAGATTGGGGGGTCAACTCTTATTAGAATTACTGACTACTATGCAGGCTGTGTACCACCATTAACACTTTAGTCCTGATGGATTTGTACTTCATTAGAAATATTTTCTATGAGGTGCAGGGGTGGCCTTCTCTAACAGAGAGGTGCCATGTGGGTTCATGGCATGGCCCCAGGTCAGAAACCAGGATGTATGGTATTGTGTGGCATCAGAACTTTCTTTGAAAGTGACAGAAACAGGTCATGGTGAGCTTCATGACAATAGTCAAAGTCCTGAGTGACCCACTGGGTGTTGTTGGTGGGTGGGGTAGTGGGTTCTGTGGAACTGTCTCACAAGATCCTGTGGAATTCAGGGGCACCCTTCCATCTGTTGAGTTGGCCAGCAGTCTCTGGCCAAGCACAGGGGTTGCACTGGATCACCACCAGAGGTGGTTTCATTTCCATAAAAACAGACCAGGGTCTATGACAGTGATTCCTAGCAGCAGCATGGGGAGAGGAGGACAGTGGTGGTGCATACTTCCTAGGGCTGTGTTCAGGACTAGTCTGGAGCCCACTGAAGTCAACCACACCTGGCACAGAAGGCACCCAGTCACTGTAGCTGTGGACACAGTGCCCATGGCACTTTCTTGCCTGGTGACTCCCATGCTGCTTCCTCCTACTTTTCATCATTGTACGGTCATGAGCCTCTGCTCTTGCCCCATGGCCTCCAGGGTATTGCCCTCCCTCCATCTGGCCCTCCTCCTCTGCCCTGTGCAACCCAATGCCAGGATAGCCTTCTCAAGAGGTGGCTCAGTCAGTCTCCTGATGGAACACTTCCATGGATCCCCTGTGAGGTGAGGACAATGCCTTGCTCTAGAAGGGGGCTACAGGTCCCCAATCAGGAGAGCCACATCTCTCTTTTCAGCCTGGCCTGCCTTCCCTCAGTTTTCCTCAGGGAAGATCTTCTCATTTCCTGAGCTGATGTCTCTGAACTTAAAAACAAATATTGTTTTATATTTCTCAATGCCTTTGTTCATCCATGGCATGTCTTTCAAAACTGTCAGTGGGTTTTCAGCAGTCCTGGAGGGCTGCTGGCTCAAGGAGGGGATGACCTGGGAGGGGCAGCCTTCCCTCCCACCTCCCTCAGCATGTTTCTGAGCCCTGGAGTGATCTGTCCCACTGAAGGTCGAAGGACCCAAGCCAGCCCAACCTGAGACCAGACTGTATCAGCTGTATAGACTGATGTGTGCCAGGAGTGGTGGGCAGCTGGCATGAGCCAGGTGCAGGCAGTTTCTCCTTCTCATTCCTTTCTCCCCTCCCTCCCAGAGGTAGCTCAGAGCAGACTTCAAGCCCTGCATCTCCAGATCCTGTGACCTGGGCCTCCTGCCTTCAACTGGTGACCTTAGTGCTTTCCTGTTGTTTCTGCCTCCCATACCCACTCCCATGGCCGTTCCTAGATCAGGAGAGGGATTGTACCCTTGTCTGTACTTGGTTCTCTTCCTGTCCCACACCGAGCCCATCCACCTTCATGTCTTCCATATATGTGCTTGGAAGCAAACCCATCCACAGGAACCTATTAGCCAAATAGATCCAGGTAATGACCACTGAATTAGAGATCCAGGGTGTATAACAAACCTGCTCTGAAACCTGTCCCACACTCTGTGATGATCTCACACTAAAACAGAAACAATAATAGCTTTCTGGACTGCAAAGTGGCATCTGTCTTTACTTACACTCTTGAAAGCATAGGTGCTGATCCTGGATGGAAAGGGAACATGGCTCTTGTGGGCTAGGATTAACAGGTAAAGTATAAGAATTCAGTGAAAATTGAATTCCAGGCATAGAGTGAATAATTATTGTAGAGTAAATACTCTCAAGTAAGTCTTATGAACATTGCATAGCAAAAGCTTTTTCAAATAGGTTACTGAAAGAAAAATCTTTTTTATTGTTTAATTCAGATAGAGTTAACATACAGTGGTATATTAGTTTCAGGTATACAATAGAGTGATTTAGTGACTCTATTACTCAGTGGTCATCAAGAAAAGTGTACTCTTAGTTCCCTTCATCTATTTCACTCATCCCTCCATCCACCTCCGCTCTGGTAACCATAGAGTCTGTATTTTGTTTTGTTTCTTTTTTCTCCTTTATTTATGTATGTTTGTTTCTTAAATTCCACGTAAGAGTGACATCATATGGCATTTGTCTTTCTCTGACTGACTGATTTCACTTAGGATAATACTCTCTAGCTCCATCCATGTGTCTGCAAATGGCAAGATTTTATGCTTTTATGGCTGAGTAAGATTCCACTGTGTGTGTATGTATGTGTGTGTGTGTACACATCTACCATCTCATTTATCAAATTATCAACAAACACTTGGGTTGCTTCCATATTGTAATATTTTAAATAATGTTGTAAGAAACATAGGGTTGCTTGTATCCTTTTAAGTTATTGTTTTCATATTCTTTGGGTAAACACCCAGTAGTGTGATTGCTGGATCATAGGGTAGTTCTATATTTAATGTTTTGAGGAAACTTCATATCATTTTCCACAGTGGCTGCACCAGCTTGCATTCCCACCAACATCCATATCTTTTATCCACATCCTCCCAACATATGTGGTTTCTTTTTTTTTTTTTTTTTTAAGATTTTATTTATTTGACAGACGGAGATCACAAGTAGGCAGAGAGGCAGGCAGAGAGAGAGGAGGAAGCAGGCTCCCTGCTGAGCAGAGAGCCCGATGCGGGGCTCGATCCCAGGACCCTGAGATCATGACTTGAGCCGAAGGCAAGGCTTAACCCACTGAGCCACCCAGGCGCCCCCATATGTGGTTTCTTGTGCTGCTGCTGTTAGCCATTCTGACAGTATAAGGTAATAGCTCATGGAGCTTTTGATTTGCATTTTCCTATTGATGGGTGATGATAAACATCTTTTCATGTGACTGTTGGCCATCTGTATTTCTTCTTTGGAGAAATGTCTGTTCATGACTTCTGCCTATTTTTTAACTGGATTATTTGTTTTTTTGGGGTGTTGAGTTGTATCAGTTCCATATATTTTGGACACTACCCCTTTATTACATGTGATATTTGCAAACATCTTCTCCCATTAAGTAGGTTTTTTTCTATTTATTACATTTTCATTGTTTTTCTGCTGTGCAATAGTTTTTATATTGATGTAGTCCCAGTAGTTTTTGCTTTTGTTACCTTTGCCTTAGGATACATGTCCAGAAAAATGTTGGTATGGTTCCTGTCATAGAAGTTACTGTCTATGCCCTCTTGGAGGATTTTTATGGTTTCAGGTCTCACATTGAGGTCTTGAAAGTGTTTTGAGTTTATTTGTCTGTATGGTGTAAGAAGGCAGTCTAATTTCATTCTTTTGTGCATAGCTGTCCAGTTTTCCAACACCATTTGTTGTAGAGACTGTCCTTTTCCTTTCTAGTATTTTTGTCTGCTTTGTGAAAGATTAATTGGGCACATAATTGTGGGTTTATGTTTGAGCTTCTATCCTGTTCCCTTGGTCGCTGTGTGTGTATTTTTGTGTCAGTCCCATACTGTTAAGATGACTGCAGCTTTGTACTATAACTTGAAATCTGGAATTGTGACTCCTCCAGCTTTATTTTTCTTCTTAACATTGTGTTGGCCATTCAGTATCTTTTGTGGTTCCATACAAATTTTTAGGATAGTTTCTTTGAGTTTTTATTTTTTTTATTTAAATTCAATTAGCCAACTTATAGTAATCATTAGTTTCAGATGTCACGTTCAATAATATATCAGGTGTGTTTAACACCCAGCACTCATTGTATCATGTATTCTCCTTAATGCCCATCACCCATTACCCATCCCCTCACACACCTCACCTCCAGCAACCCTCAGTTTGTTGCTGTAGTTAAGAGTCTGTCAGGGCGCCTGGGTGGCTCAGTGGGTTAAGCCTCTGCCTTTGGTTCAGGTCATGATTTTAGGGTTCTGGGATCAAGCCCCACATCAGGCTCTCTGCTCAGCCGGGAGCCTGCTTCCCCCTCTCTCTCTGTTCTGCCTGCTGCTCTGCCTGCTTGTGATACCTCTCTCTGTCAAATAAATAAATAAATAAAATCTTTTTTTTTTTAAGATTTTATTTATTTATTTGACAGACAGGCAGGCAGAGAGAGAGGAGGGAGCAGGCCCTCTGCCAAGCAGAGAACCCGATACAGGGCTCGATCCTAGGACTCTGGGATCATGACCTGAGCTGAAGGCAGAGGCTTTAAACCACTGAGCCACCCAGGTGCCCCTAAAATCTTTTTTTTTTAAGATTTTATTTATTTGACAGATGGAGATTACAAGTAGGCAGAGAGGCAGACAGAGAGAGAGGGGGAAGCAGGCTCCCTGCTGAGCAGAGAGCCTGATGTGGGGCTTGATCCCAGGACCCTGGGATCATGACCTGAGCCAAAGGCAGAGGCTTTAACCCACTGAGCTACCCAGGCGCCCCTAAATAAGATCTTTTTAAAAAGAGAGTCTATCATGGTTTTTCTCTCTCTTTGATGACTTCCTGTTCTGTTTTCCCTCCCTTCCCCTATGGTCTTCTACCCTGTTTCTGATATTTCACATATGAGTGAAACCATATGATAATTGTCTTTCTCTCACTGACATATTTTACTCAGCATAATACCTTCCAGATCCATCCAGGTTGATGTGATGATAAGTATTCATCCTTTCTGATGGGTGAGTAATATTCCATTGAATTAGGGTTAGGTCCCAGGAGCATGACATGATCTTCTGGTATTGAGGTGAGCTCTCTACAAGGCTGAGTGGAGAGCATGGTTCAGGCTGAGACAGGCTCCGGGTTTATGTCCACAGGGCCACAGAAGTTGGGGGTAGCCTCAGGTGGGTATGGCAGATTTCTTCTGCTCAGAGTCCTTGGCAGAGTTCCAATTCTACTATTTTCTTCTGGGTAGAAGGCAGAGTCCTTTGGTATTTCTCAGGGTTCCCATATCTGTGAAGCGTGGGTGCCTGTATTCTGGGGATAGAAGACTGAAAATGCACCTAAGTTTAGGATAGGACCAAGGGGCATGTCAGGGCCAATCTGCTGCGCTGAGGGGAACAGCCTGGGAAGCTGAGCTGAGGGTGTGGGTCAATGTGAGTGTAAAGCTCCATGCAGTGTGCAGAGGGTTGCTGAACGTGGCCTCAGGGGAGCATGGCAGATTTCTCTTGCTCTGAGTCCTTAGTGCAGGTCCAAATTCTAATGTTTCCTGCTGGGTGGAAGGTGAAGTCCTCTGGTATAGCTCAGGTGTACCAAATCAGTGTGGATTTGGTGCCAGTCTTCAAGACACAGAAGACTAAAAACCCAACCTAGGGGTGGGGGTAGGGCTAAGGGGCACGGCAGGCCTGATTAGCCCGCAATGAGGCAAACTCCGTGGGGTGCTGAGTTGAGAATATGGTTCAGGCTGAAGGTAGGGCTTTGGGTTTGTGTCCAGGGGGCCTCTGAAGGTAGGGGTTGGCCTCAGGGAGGCATGCAGATATCTCCTGCTCTGTTTTTCAGAGCTCCAAATGGCATGGTTTCCTTCTGAGTGGCAGGCGGAGATGCTTGTTGTGGCTCAGGGGTCCCCAATCAGGAGGGCTTGGGTACCAGGCATCAGGGATGGAAGCCTGAAAACCTGACCTAGGGCTAGAGTTAGGGCCTAGAGGCATGGTAAGCCCCATCTGCAGGCACTAAGGGGAGATCCCGGGGGGCTGAATTGAGAGAAGTGTTCAGGCTGAGTGTCAGGCTGTGAGTTTGTGTCCAGGAGGGCTGCAGAATGCGGGGTGGCCTCTGCGGGACATTCAGGTTTTCCTGATCTGAGAATTTTATGCAAATCCAAATGACACAGTTTCCTTCTGGAGGGCAGGTGGAGTCCTGTGGTATGGCTGAGGGGTCCCCAATCTGGAGGGCTTGGAGGCCAGGCCTCTGTGGATGGAAGCCTGAAAAATAAACCTAGGGTTAGGGTTAGGGTCTAGGGGCCTGGTAGGACCGATTTGCTGGCATTGAAGTGAGATATGTAGGGTTTAGTTGAGGGCAGGGGACAGGCTGAGTGTCAGGCTGGATGGAGGTTTGTGGCTGGGAGGCCACTGAAGGTGGTTGGCCTCAGTGGGACATGCAGGTTTCTCCCACTCTGAGGGTTCTGTGTAGCTCCAACAGCATGTTTTCCTCCTGGGTGGCAGATGTCATGGGGTGTGGCTCGGGAGTCCCCCATTTGGAGGCCTTGGGGGGAAGGCCTCTGGGGATGGAATCCTGAAAACCCAAACTATGGTTAGGTTTAGGGCCCTGGTGGATGGCAGTCCTGATCTGCCGACACTGAGGCGAGATCCCTGGGGTTCTGAGTTGAGGAAGCAGTCAGGCAGGCAGTGCATCAGACTCCAGGTTTGTGGCCAGGGGGCTGCCGAAAGTGGGGGTGGCCTCAGGGAGGCATGAAGTTTTCTCCTGGTATGAGGGTTCTGCACAGTTGCAAAAGATATGGTGTCCTCCAGGGTGGCAGTCAGAGTCTTGGGGTATGGCTGAGGGGTTCCCAGTCTGGAGGGCTTGAGGGTCAGGCCTCTGGAGATGGAAGCCTGAAAACCCAGACTAGAGTTAGGGTTAGGGCCTAGGGGCATGGCAGGCCAGATCTGCCAGTGTTGAGGCAGGATCCTCGGGGGCTGAGTTGAGGGTGGGCATCATGCTGCATGGCAGAGTCTGGTGTTTGGCCAAGGGGGCCGCTGATGTTGGGGGTGGCTTTAGGGGGTTTCTCCCTTTAGGGTTTCTCCCACTCTGAGGCTTTGGAGCAGCTCCAAACAGCATAGTTTTCTCCCACATGGTGGGCAGAGCCCTGGGGTGTCATTCAGGGGTCCTCAGTCCAAGAGGGTTGGGGGCCAGGCCTCTTGGGATGGAAGCCTGAAAACCCAAACTAGGGTTAGGGTTAGGACCTAGGGGGATGGCAGGCCTGATCTGCTGGTGCTGAGGCAGGCTCCCCAGTCAGCCAAGTTGAGGGTGGGTGTCCAGGTTTGTGTCCAGGAGGGGCGCAGATGCTGGGGACAGCCTCAGGGGGCATGCAGGTTTCTCCTGCTCTGAGGTTTCTGCACAACCCCAAATGGCACCATTTCACCCTAGGTGGCTGGCAAAGTGCCAGCGTGAATCTCAGTCATCCCCAATCTGGCAGGCCTGGGGGCTAGGCCTCTGGTCATGGAAACTATACACTCCACCTAGGGTAATCGTGAGGGCCTAGGGTCATGGCAGGCCCAATCTGCCAGTGCTGAGGTGGGATCCTGGGAGGATTGAGTCAAGGACGTGGGTCAGGCAGCATATCAGGCTCTGGTTTTTTGGCCAGGGATGCCATCCAAGATGGGGGTGGCCTCAGGGATGCATGCGGGTTTCTCCTGGTGTGAGGATTTTGCGCAGCTCCAAACAACATGGTTTCCTCCTGGGTGGCAGGTGGACTCCTGAGGTGTGGCTCTGGGTTCCCGAATCTAGAGGGCTCAGGGTACAGGCCTCTGGGGATGTAAGCCTGAAAACCCAACTGAGGGTTAGGGCCAGGGCCTAGGGACATGGTAGGCCCGATCCACCAGTGCCAGGGCAGGCACCCCAGGGGTCTGAGTATTGGAGGAGTTGGCCTTGCATGTGCCTGGCTTGTAGAGGGCTTTCTCTCAAGGTTCAGGCCATGACCACTCGGGATCCCGGGCCAGGACCAGGAGGATGCCCTACAGGCCTGTACCGCTGGAAGCGAGTTCGCCAGGGATTTTCCAGCCAATTCTCATGAGTGTCCTGCCCAAATCCATATTGATTTGGGCAGAAAGCTTGTGAAAATTCACCAGCGTTGGGTGGCGATTCAGGCTGCGCTTGTGCCTGTGGTCTAGAGCACTTTCTCACTAATTGTGTGTCATAGCCATCCGGGAACACAGGCTGGGCCCATGAGTCTCCTCCGAGGGCACCCCACAGGGGAGCTTTCTGGGGACAGAGTTGAGGTAGGGGTTCTGGCTGAACGTCAGCCTCCGTGTTTGCGGCCTTGTCGGGTGCCAAAAGTAGGGATTGCCTCCGCGGGGCCATGAAGGTTCTTCCCGCTCTGAGGGTTTTACACAGCTCTGAATGGAACAGTTTCCTCCTGGGTGGCAGGCAGAGTCATGGGGTGTGGCTCAGGGGTCCCCAACCTGGAGGGCTTTGGGGCCAGGTCTCTGGGGCCAGAAGCCTGAAAAGCCAACCTAGGGATAGGGTTAGGGCCTTGGGGCATGGCAGACCCGATATGCCAGCACTGAGGTGGGATCCCCAGGGTGCTGAGTTGAGGATGGAGTTTGGGTGGTGCATCAGGCTATGGGTTTTATGGCCGGTGGCCCGCTGGACATGGGGATGGCCTCAGGGAAGCATGCAGGTTTCTCCCGGGCTGAGAGTTCTGCGCAGCTCCAAATGACCCAGTGTCCTCCTGAGTGGCAGGCAGACTCCTGGGGTGTGGCTCCGGGGTCCCCAATCTGGAGGGCTCTGGGGACAGGCCCCTGGGGATGCAAGTCTGAAAACCCAACTGAGGGTTAGGGCCAGGGCCTAGGGGCATGACAGGCCCAATCTGCCAGTGCTGGGACAGGTACCGCAGGGGACTGAGTAGCAGAAGTCTTTGGCCTCAATGGCACCTGGCTCATAGAGGGCTTTCTCGTAGGGTTTGGACCGTGACCACTCGGGTCCCCAGGCCAGACCCAGGTGGCATCCCTGTGGACCAGAGCCACTGGAAGTGAGTTCACCAGGGTTTTCCAGCCAATTCTCAAGAGCTTTCTGCCCAAATCAACATCGATTTGGACAGAAAGCTCTTGAGAATTGGCCTGCATTGGGCAGCAATTTGGGCCACACTGGTGCCTGCCGTCTAGAGCACTTTCTCACTAGGTTCGTGTCATGGCCATCTAGGAATACAGGCCAGGCCCACGCAGCTCCCCTGAGGGTCCCAGCTTGGGGGAGCTTTCTAGGGGCAGAGTTGAGTGAGAGGGACTGGCTGAGCATCAACCTCCATGTTTGCGGCCCAGTGGGGTGCTGAAGGTGGGAGTGGCCTTGGGGGGGTGATGCAGGTGTCTCCCACTATGAGGGTTTTGCACAACTCAGAACAGAACGGTTTACTCCTGGGTGGCAGGCAGTGTCCTGTGGTGTGGCTCAGGGGTTCCCCAATCTGGAAGGCTTGGGGGCCAGGTCATTGCAGATGGAAGCCTGAAAAGCCAACCTAGGGTTAGGATTAGGGCCTAGGGTCATGGCAGGCCTGATCTGCTGGCAATGAGGCGGGATCCCCCAGGGGTCTGAGTTGAGGATGGGGGTCAAGCAGCACCTCAGGCTCCGGGTTTTGTGTCTGTGAGGGACTGCCGGAGTTGGGGGTATCCTCAGGGAAGCATGAGAGTATCTTCCAGTCTGAGGAATCTGCACAGCTCCGAACTACATGGCTTCCTCCTAGGTGGCCGGCAGAGTCCTGGGGTGTGGCCCATGAATCCCCAATCTGGAGGGCTTGGGGGCTAGTTGTCTGGGGATGAGAGCCTGAAAACCCAACCTAGGTTTTGGGTTAGGCCTAGGGCATAGCAGACCCAATCTGCTGGCGCTAAGGCAGGTTCCCCGTGGGGCTGAGTTGAGGATGGGGGTCAGGAAGTGCGTCAGGCTGTGAGTTTGTGGCCAGAGAGTACCGTCGAAAGTGGGGGTGGCCTGGGATAGACATACGGGTTTGATCCATTCTGAGGGTTCTTTGCAACTCTGAATGGCACAGTTTCCTCCTGAGTGGCAGGCAGAGTCCTGGAGTGTGGCTCAGAGGTCCCCCATCTGGAGGGACAGTGCCCGTGTGGCTTTAGAGCTATGGAGGGCTTGTGAGCTGCGTTAAAGTCTTTGGAAGGCCCAGCAGTGCCTGTTCATGCCACTGGAGGGAGTGGTGAGCTGTGGTGTGAAAAACTACGGAAGGCATGGCAATGCTGCTTGCCACCACTGGAGGCAGTGACGAGCTACAGTGCGAAACACACCAGAAGAGGAGACAGCGCTGGCTCTGAGGGCAGTGGTGAGGTGCTGGGTGAGAGACACTGAAAGGTGAGGCACTGCAGCTTATTTATATAGGAAGGAGTGGTGAGCTGTATAGTCTCTGTTTCCGCATGCTCAAGAGTGGTGGTAACAACCCCTGGAGCCGGGCCCCCACTCAGCATTGTGCCCCATTGCCCCAGGTTTGCTGGTAATGGGCTGTCAGGACGGTTCAGGAGGGTCCTCCTGGTGGGGGTCTGGAGCCGGGGGGAAACCAAACCGGACTCATGGTGCATTTGGAACCGAGGAGTTGAGTGTTTGTTTGGAAGAGTATATTTGCTTCTCCAAAAAGGACAAGGGCATTGGTCAGTTTTAGAAGTAAGTTAATTACCACTTAAGAAACAAGAATGTGTCACTCCTTCTCCCAGGAATTGCAGCAGGTGTGCAGGTTTTAGGTGGCTCCTTATCCCCACCTGATATCCTTCTTCACTCTGCCTCCACGAGACCTGAAGTTTGGAAATCAGCATCTGAGTCAGTCATGCAGCTTGTCACAGGATGTTAGTGATCAGAGAAAACAGCAGGCCCATTGGGTGCAATGTCATATCCATGCCAGGATGGGAGGTAAAACTTCTCCTTCACCCCAAACCTTCTGGGCTTTTCTCTCGTCTCCAGTGGAGCCACAAAGCTGCACTGACGCAGCTGCCCCCAATCTAGAGAGGATGCCAGATTTCCTGAGTTTCCCTGCAGGGAGCACATGGCAGGGGATCCCATTTTCTCTGTTTATTTCTGGCTTAAAAAGGGCATTTGGAACATCTCTTTCCCAGGCAATCCCTTGGATTTGAAAGGGAA